>JAZHYW010006929.1:0-210595 GCA_037355805.1 Ixodes ricinus
AAAAACTAAGGTGCCGACTGAACAAAAAAAAATGTATTCCGTTTAATAATTGATTTATCCTGGTGTGTGTAACTTTACATGTTCTAATTGGCATATTTTCAAAAACAAATACCCAAGAACAAAAATCGCTTGCCCTATGCAACCATTTGTGTTTTAAAATGTTCGAAGACATTCGTTTGTTCAAAAACACATTACTTGGATTTTTTAGCCACTCACTATATGCTATATGATAAATGTCATAATGGAAAAAAGTAGTAGAATATTCATGAATGATTGATGGCATGCTAAGAAAAATTAAATAGCAGACTGACCAAAATTATGATCTTGCAGGGACCGGACAGGTACTTTTTGTTTTTAATAAAACTTAAATTAAGATACGCATTTTTACGCACATTTTTACGTTAACAATGCTTGCAGATATGCATATTTCATCTAATTGGACATCATTGGTTTAGAAGTGGTTTATGTTCATTTAGTGTGCATGTTTAGCTCGTTGGTTACTACTCCTTTCGTGTACTCCGTCCTCCCCCTCCCCTCCCATGTAATATTGCTGAGAACCTGAAAGTTATCAAATAAAATGCTATAAAAAAATTTAATAATACCCCGCTTTTACATGGGTCGTTTAACTCCATACATATGTGCGTCCAACATGCGAGTATCGCAGCTTTCGACAAGCTTCTTGTCTATTTCTTTCTTGTAATTTTTGAATGTTCTACACCCATTTACCCTAGTCACCCTTCATTTTTACACACGAATTTTTTTTTTTAATTGAGTCACTCGTAGCTGTAGTCATTGAGCCTTTCTTTCATCTCCTCTTTCTATTTATCTTATCGTACACTGATATTAACTCAGTACCACAAAGAATCAACCTGTTGATTGACTGCCTCGTACACTTGAGCCGGGAATATTTTTTTTTCATATCAAGGGAGATTTTTATCAGCACGAAATACAATGTGCCAGGAGCCGACAACAGCGGACAGGAGCAGCAACCCCAGCCACCCGATGTCGTAAACTGGGCAGGTCACGAGACTGCATCTAATCGATCAGCCGTCCACGGCGTTATTAAATGATGGGGACACGCGCTGGCTGCCTTGCGAAACCAATACTAATATCGCTGTCTATATACCTCCTTGTTCCAGCTGAGTTCCAGCCTCCTCACGTTCCGGAACCTTTTTTGTTCTTCTTTTACCGCACCTCAAAAGAAGGCTTTTATTTTTATCTTCTCCGGTTCCGCGTGATGCTTTGCAAAAAGCTTTGGCTGGTCTGTAATCAGCTTAGCCGCCCAATGAAAAGCAAGGGTTAAATCCCAATCAGGTTTACTTCCCGCGCCGTTTCATTATGAGATAAACATTTTTTTTGCATGTTGTCTTTTGTCGTACATGCCTTCGCATTTTGTCTTTGACAGCTATGATTAGAAGCACCAGATTGGAATTCGCGTGTCGGCAGCCAGATTATAAGCACTCGGATAATCACGAAAAAAATGAAACGTGGACCGTAGAAAACACGAGCTCCTGATTGGCGACGAGGAGTTCTCGTGGTCCGCCACAACTGTTTTTAATATTTGAATTCTGTACTGATAATATTACAGTCGCGGACATGGTGAGAACGGCAGGGCGCTTCTATCGAATGCACGACATCTATCGCGCGTTTGTAGCCTTCCGTCATGCTTCGGTGCACGCTCAAGGCTCACGAGACGCCCGTGCGTTATCGAAGGTAGCATAGCCTCCTATATACTGACAAAGCCTGGCAGATCGCCGCGACAGGCGGTCACCGAAATGGAAAAGGTGGAGCGGCAGACAATGGATGAGAGGAGAGCCACGTGACTGGTGACCCGCTGCGGCGAGACGCCGAAACACACTTATCCCGAGCGAACAAGTGTGTTTCGGGCCCTGGCCGCTGCAAAAGTTGTTCGCTGACGTCCAGGTTCCCCGAGAAATGGCTCTTTGATGCTCTGTGCTACCAGGTCCTCGCGCTCCTGATCTGCGACCGGGCACTCTGTGGCTCCGTCGTCGAACTGCCAGGCTTTGGGAGTATAGAGGTGGCTATGAGGGTAGGATCAAAGCTCGCGCTGGTGGAGGGACGACTGAAAGGCACCTCTGTCGTTCCCGTTCTCTTTGTGACTATTGTCAGATCATGAAATTCTCGATCCGTGAATACAGTCAGCAAAATAAAGGGCGGAAAAATGGAAGAGAGATAAGTTAAGCCGTGGATTTCGTACGCGAGCTGCGTGCGGCGCAATGAGCCCAGACTCGAGAAACCCTGAAAAGCTACAAGCTCGATCTCCTTGCGCTTGGTCACGTCTCAGCTGTACGAACGCTTGAGTTGGCGGCTTGCGCTCGTAGCTTTGCGGTTAGGTAATGCTGAGACAAAATATGGAATTCAAAACACTCTGTTTCCACGATCTCTCGCTCACAAAAAAAAAAAAATTAAAATCCGCCTTATAAGATTACGCGCTCGCTCACACAATAGTGCGCAGAACTATTTAAAATAATGATGTAAAAAAAATCTTTTTTTTTTTTTTTTTTTTTAAGAAGGCAGATTAGCAGGTCAAAGGGTTGGGTGCGAGATCAAAACATCAAAATAGGCCGAGTTTGTACGGTCGGTAGATCGTGCAAGATAAGCAGGTTTAGCTAAAACAAAAAAAAAAACAAAGCTAAATCACAACTACCTCCGTTTTCAGGTGGGAATTTGATGAAAGTCTGTTACAAAGTTTTTTAGAAAACATTTTTTTAATGCACTGCTGCCGAACACAGCAAATTTTGTGAAGTGTGTTGACTGTTTCAACCATTCGGCTTGTGTTTCCGCATCTCAAGATGACTAAGATGCAAAAGATTTCACCAAAGCTCTTGAAGACTTACGACAAGAAATAAGAACCGAAGTAAGAGGACTAAAGGAAAGCGTAAATTGCTGCAGCAATTCATGCGATGACCTGAAAAAAGTCGCTGACGACATTAATGAACTACGGAGGGAAGTACAAACACTGAAAAAAAAAATTTAGAAACTGAGAACCGCAAACTAACTAGCAGCTTAGAAGAAATAGAACAATACCAAAGGGCAAATAACCTTGAAATCAAAGGAGCGCCAGAAGTAGGTGATCCCATCATCATTGTAAAGGAGATTGCAGAGATTCTAGGCGAGCCTATAACCAACGCGGACATTGACACCAGTCGCAGGGTGCCTACACAAAAACCAACCGAAAAAAACATTATTGTACGTCTTGTACAACGAAGCAAGACAAACTCTGTGATGCAAAAATGGAAAAGGAGGCGCATGACGACTTCAGATCTCGGTGCTGCTGGTGCGGCATCCCCCGTGTATGTGAATGAGCAGCTGACTCGACAAAGCAAACAAAATCCGGGAGCAGCGATCGCTCGAAAACCTGTCGTAGGATGGAAATTTGTTTGGTCATCGGGAGGAAGGGTATACGCACAATAAAATGAAACCTCACCTATTATCAGGATTACTGACCTCGACGACGTAGAAAAAATGACGGTGTAATCTCGGTTTTTCCGTAGATCTTATTTCAAGTACAAATTATATCTTTAATGAATGAAACGTATCCGATTGAATGTAGATATTTTGACGACTCCTCATTTAATCTCACTTCCCGTAACTTCGAGAGTAGTCTTTCTGCAATCCACGTTAACACCAGGAGTATCAATAACAAACGTAACGACCTGAAAATGTTTTTTGAATCTTTGAGCATGCGCTTTGACGCATTACTTTTCTCTGACACCTGGATCCCCGAACATGCTGAACCACCTTACTTTAATGATTATAAATGTGCCAGTTTAGGAAGAGAAAATAAAAGAGAAGGGGTGTTGCCATCTATTTAAAACATAATATTTTTGGTATGTTGTTGAAAGATTCTCTGTGATTACAGCTGACGTTGAGTGCCTTGTTTTAGATGCCAAAACTGTTAATATTTGTGTTATCAATAGACTGGTAATAAGAAAAAATTTTAATTTTTGGTAAAACCTTTTTTTTTTGGATCGACCTCCAAACCATTTTTAATTATGGGTGATACAAACATCGTCCTACTAAAATGTAATAGTTACGTAATTGTAGTAAAGTACTACCGAATCGCCGGTGTGGCGATATGTTCTACTAGGAACTGAAGAGCCAGGACAATAAACGTCTTTACTTCATGATGGCGGATCCCGAACAGCGCCGCTCGCGCACTCGGCTCCAGAAGAGTGTGCGTTGTCGTCGTCGTCTGGTCTCAGTTCCCATCATATCTTCCCCCTTAAAAAGAAGACTGGAAGGGCTGAACCTGTTTCCTATCTCGAGTCGAGCGCCGTGGAAGTGGCACAGGAGTTGAGAGGGAGCTGGTTCTGGTTTGTTGAGGGACTTTTAGATGGACTTGGGTTTGCGGGACTTGAATCAGTAGAATTCTGGCCCGGCAACGGGTCCAGGCTTCGTTCAGCTAGAGGTCCGTCGCAGGGAACCTTGCCCTCTGATGATGTAGGTGTGAGTGGCGCCTCTGGGTCAGTCCAATCGGGAAACCCAAGTGGGTCTTCTGTGCGCCGCTGGCGAACTTGGTCAAGATGGCGACGCACCAGGTCCGTATTGGCTTGTATCGTCACCATGCGTGAGCCTTCCGCGCTCTTGACGATTCCCGGCAGCCACTTTGGGCCCTTACCAAAGTTTCGGAAGAATATCTTTCTGCCCGGTTTAAAAAATGGCGGAGTGGGCTGACTCCCGCCCTGTGCAGTCAGCTCTGACCTCTTGTCCGGAAAGCACGTGTCCAAACGTGACCGGATCTGGTATCCCAAAAGTAACTGGGATGGAGACTTCCCCGAAGCCACAGGCGTGCGCCGATAATTGAGAAGCAGTCGGCACAACTTGACGTCTAGTGTGGACCCGCTTGTCTTCTTCAAGGCATCCTTAACCGTACGTACGGCCCGTTCGGCGAGGCCGTTCGATTGTGGATGATAGGGGGCCGTGCGGTAGTGCTCCACGTGGTTCCTCTTTAGGAACTGAGAGAACTCTTCACTTGTAAATGGTGTACCATTATCCGTGACGACAGTCCGTGGAATTCCAAAGCGGCTGAACAGCTCCCGAAGTTGTCGGATTGTGGAATCCGACGTTGCATGATTGGTAGCTGTAGCTTCAATCCACTTCGAGTATGCGTCGATGACAATCAGGATCATCTTTCCGTCGACGGGCCCGGCATAATCCAAGTGTAACCTCGACCAGGGTTCACCGGTCACCGGCCAGTCGACAGGTTTCTGTGCTGCTGGCATAGAAGCCGCTTGAATACATGTCTCACATCTCTGGGTAAGGTCTACGATAGCCGAGTCCAATGAGGGCCACCAGAACCTTGAGCGAGCAACTGTCTTCATGGCCGACGCACCTTGGTGGGTCTCGTGGAGGAGCTTGAGGACAGCTTCGCGAGCCTTTTTGGAACGACGACTCGGTTTCCCCAGTACAGCAGGCTGTGATGCACCGAAAGCTCGTCTTTCCTGCTCCAAAAAGGTCGAAGCCCCTCTTGCTCCATCAATAGCTTCCGCGGCCATCCGCGCTGGACATAAGTGATGACGCTACGCAACGTCTTGTCTTCCGCGGTCATCTGTGCCATCTGTTTCGCTGACACCAAGCCGTTGTCCAGCTCCTCCAAGGAAGCAATTATTTCAGGAAGATCCTCCTCTTGTAGTTCCTGCGAATCCGCTTGAAGGGGAAGTCTACTCATGGCATCGGCATTGGCGTTACTTGTCCCTGGCCGGTACTCGATGCGATAGCTGTATCCACCCAGGATGATGGCCCACCGTTGAATTCTAGCCGCAGCCATCGTCGGCACGGCCTTGTCATGATGAAAGAGACCTACCAAGGGCTTGTGATCTGTAACCAGAGTGAACTCCCTACCCAACAAGTAGTCCCTAAACTTCGTGACAGCGAACACCAATGCCAAGGCTTCTCGTTCCAGTTGGGAGTAGTTCTTCTCAGCACTCGTCAGTGTCCGAGAACGAAAACCGACAGGCTTCACTTCGCTTCCACAACGGTGGGAAAGGACGGCGCCAATTCCATGTGGTGAAGCGTCACATTCAAGAAGCAAGGGCTTCGTAGGGTCATAGTGAGCTAACATGTTGGACTCACTCAGGATCGTTTTTGCTCGTTGAAACGCCCTGTCTTCATCTTTTCCCCAATGCCATTTTACTCCCTTCTGTAACAGTGTGTACAAGGGGGACAACAATGTTGCCATGTTTTGCACGAACCGGTTATAATAAGTTATGAGGCCCAGGAACGAGCGAAGCTCGCTGACGTTCGTTGGTGCTCGGGCATGCTGGAGGGCCTCCAGGTTCTTGCCGGTTGGATGCAGCCCTTTTGTGTCAATCCTGTGTCCGAGGTAGATAACTTCTGCTTTCCGGAAGCAACATTTCTCCTTGTTCGAGCTTGACTCCGTTATCACGGAGCACTTGCAGTACCTGACGTAGCCTTTCACCGTTGTCCCCGTTCTTTTCCGCTACCAGGACATCATCCAGGTACACTTGAACTCCAGAAATGCCTTGTAACAAGGTCTCCATTCTCCTCTGGAAGATTGAAGGGGCCGATGCAACACCAAAAGGTAGCCGGTTGTAGCAATATAGGCCCTTGTGCGTGTTGATCACCGTCAACTTCTTGGACTCCTCGTCTAATGGAATTTGGTTATAGGCTTCCCGAAGGTCCAGCGTACTGAAAAGGTCACCGCCATTCAGTGATGCGAAAATGTCCTCAATCAGTGGTAACGGGTACTGCTCCGTCGGACAAGCCTTGTTCAAGGTGAGTTTAAAATCCCCGCAGAGCCTGATACAGCCGTTTTTCTTTACGACCGGCACGACTGGGGTTGCCCATTCAGAATGGGTAACAGGAGAGAGGATACCGTTCTCCACCAGGCGGTCGATCTCGTCGGTAACCTTCTGTCGTAGCCCGTACGCCACAGGTCTGGCCTTCCAGAACTTTGGTGTTGCTCCTGGGCTCACGTGCAAATGTACTTCCGGTCCTTTGATTAGACCCAAACCCGGTTGAAAAAGTTCTTGGTATTCTGCTAATACCTGATCCAAGTCTCCATGTTGTTCAGTCTTCAAGGACAACAGCTGAGTTGGAAGAAGGCTGAAGGCTTGAATCACGTCGCGGCCAACCAGACTTGGTCCGTTGCATCCCAAAACTGTTAACTCGGCTTTTACTTGACGTCCTTCATAACTGACCGTCAAGCTCAACTTTCCGATGATTGGCACCCTACCGAGGTAGCATGACAGACTTAACGTGGTTTCTTGCAACCGAGGCCACCTTGCTTTGTTTTCTTCATATACTCTTTTTGGAATGACGCAGACCGGGGAGCCGGTGTCCAGTTCCATGAGTAGGTCAACACTCCCCACGTGAACAACCGTCGGACCGGCGCAATCAGGTTCAACGTGTCCTCTCGCTGCGGTCGTGGAAAAAGGCTGTCAATACCGCAGTCGTCATCAGACTCTGTTCCAGCAAAGGCGTTGGCCCCTCCACGCGACGTAGTCTCGCGTGAAGTGCAGCGCTGGGCAACATGTCCAATCTTCCCACAGCGAAAACAAGTCTTCTTCCGAAACCCGCAGTCCTTGGGGAGGTGTGAAGTTCTCCCGCAACGGTAGCAGGCCTCCGATGCTATCACCTTCTCTTGGATCTTGCCAGGAGTTCGGGTTTGAGAGGTCTTGCTCCCTCTCGCGGTTATCTTCTGGAGTTCTCCCTCTGGCTTCACCATTTGTGTGGCATCTTTTGTCGCTGCTTCTGCAGCAACTGCCATGTCCACCGCCGACTCCAGCGTCAGGTCCCGGCGTGCCAAGAGAGTCTGCTGTAGCTTCTCGTTACGCAGCCCACAAACTAGCCGGTCCCGTAGCATGCGGTCGAGCATCGACCCAAAGTTGCACTTATCCGCGATGCGCCGCAGCTCCACCAGGAAATCGTTAACTGTCTCGTTTTCTCCTTGTCGGCGGCTGAAGAAACGGAAGCTCTCCGCTATCTCATTAGGCTTCGGCGTGAAGTAGTTATCAAGGTGCTTGACAGTTTCGTCGTAGCTCAGCTCGGATACTTGTAATGGCGCGCAACTTGCCGACAACACGCGAATAGCTTTGGTTCCTAACGCAGAAACTAGAAGCGCACGCTTCTGAGGCGCCGACGTGATCTCATTCCCCTCGAAGTAGGCTTCGACTCTAATGAAATAAGAGTCCCACCTGTCTGTAGCCTCGTTGAAGGGCGGAACGTTGTACGCCATCCTTGCTGCGCTGACCGGTGGTGACCCGCCGATCAGGGGACCGTTTCCAGCGTGGGTGTCCGTGTTCCTCGTCGCCAATGTAGTAAAGTACTACCGAATCGCCGGTGTGGCGATATGTTCTACTAGGAACTGAAGAGCCAGGACAATAAACGTCTTTACTTCATGATGGCGGATCCCGAACAGCGCCGCTCGCGCACTCGGCTCCAGAAGAGTGTGCGTTGTCGTCGTCGTCTGGTCTCAGTTCCCATCAGTAATAGAGGTGAATAACTTGCTTATCTGCTTGGGGATGTACTAACGCTGTAACACTGCCCACCCGAGTGACTTTAGAAAGTTCCAGTTCAGTAGATATATGTATAACTAATCTCAACGCTAGGGAAGCCACATCTGGCGTATTTACACAAGATATAAGCGACCACATGCCAGTTTTCTGTCTGACATCTTTCTTTCGTGGCAAAAATACACCGCAACACGATATTTACTCTTACCGACGCATAAATGAAGAATCACTGGAAAATATTTTTGTCCTGCTCGAGCAAACAAACTGGGAGAACGTTCTTTTGGGACGTGACCCCAACCTTGCGTATGCACTTTTTTCAAACAAATTTAAGCTTTGTTATGACGTTGCTTTTCCGCTTATTCAAGTAAATAGTCGTCAAAATAATCTACGAAAACCTTGGATTACAAATGACTTATACAGGCGTATTAAGATAAAAGATAGGATGTACCATAATTTTATTAAATATAGGAACCAAAATCTTCTCATCGAATTTTAAAAACAAGAAATAAATTGAACTCCGATCTTGAAAAGGCCAAATCTGAATATTATCAAAATATATTTTCAAGGGTGTACAGTGACCCAAGAAAGATATGGGAAACTGTGAACGAAATTACTGATAGGAAAAGACGCGTGCAAGGAACGCAAAGTGTCGCTATCGACGTCAGGAACGTGAGTGAACAAGAAATGGCGAATCTAATGAATATGCATTTTGTTGACGTTGGTTCACCACCAGAACACGAAGATACTTCGCAATGCTGTGTCACAGACGCAATGACTACCTTATCAAACACGATAATGCTATTACCAACTACGCCATATGAAGTAGAAGGGCTTATAAATAAAATTAAAAATAATTCCGCAGCTGGCGTAGACAACTTCAAGCCAAGGCCTGTCAAATATGTCTCCCAACAAATATCTTATATCTTTTCGCATGTAATCAATCGTACTCTAGAAGCTGGAATATTTCCTGACGAACTGAAAATTGCAAGAGTTACTCCAATTTACAAAGGTGGCGAGAAACACCTTCTACAGATTTATAGATCACTCGGTTTTGCCAATTTTCTCAAAAATATTTGAAGGGGTTATAAATTCTAGACTAGACAATTTTCTTTCAGGCACAATGTATTAAACAAATGTCAATATGGTTTTCAAAAATCTAAATCTGCAGAGCAGGCACTTGTAGAAGTAAAGGATAAAATTATGGACAATAGTGAAAATAGATTATACACCTTAGGCTTATTCCTAGATTTTAGAGAGGCCTTCGATACGATCCAACGTGACATATTACTAATTAAGCTTCAAAGGTACGGCATACGTGGGGTTGCTTTGACTTTAATAAAAAAACTACCTCCAAAATCGCATGCAGTATGTTTATATGAACAACAATTCTTATAATACACTCAAAATAAAGTACGGTGTTCCGCAAGGGTCTATTTTGGGCCCTCTTATTTCTTCTTTATGTGAATGATATCACAAATATTTTGGGATCCCCTGAGCTTGTCATGTACGCAGACGACACTAACGCGTTTTTTGCTTCCACCTCTAAAGCGGCCTTAGAATCTATGACAAATAATTTTCTGGACAATCTATCATTGCGGCTTCAAAATAGTAAATTACAACTAAACGTAAATATATATATATATATATATATATATATATATATATATATATATATATATATATATATATATATATATATATATATATATATATATATATAAAATGTTCACTCCCGTTAATAGGTGCGACAACACGAAGGTGACAATATATTTCGAAAATAAAATTATAAAGGAGGTTACGGAACAAATATTTCTTGCTTTGTGGCTCAATCGGGAGTTAAGTTGGAACACGCACATAAATAAGCTGAGCTCTGAGCTATCCCGAGCCATCGGATGTATTTATAAAATAAAAAATCTCATACCTTTGTGGCTAAAAAAGAATATATATTACGCTTCATTTTACTCCAAACTGTGTTATTGCATTTTAGTCTGGGGCACGACATCGGCAACCAACTATAATAGGTTGATCATCTTACAAACAAAAAAAATGCTACGACTATTTGAAAATTATTAAGGTAAGCCTCAAGATCTCCCGACTGAACCGCTATTCAGCAAATATATGGCCCACTTGAAGTAAATCAAATTTATTATATTAAATTGTTACAGAGAATACACACAAAAAAACTCTTCGCAATTCCGCCAGAAAACACAACCCATCACATACTTAGACATAGAATCAGACGACCTCCAAAAATACGTACCAATTACGGAAAAGAAAGGACAAGCTCCCAAGTCGCCAAAATTTTGAATAATGCAGAAGATCTAATAGATTTTTACTGCAATATACTTAATTAAAAAAAAGACTAAAGACACTTCTGGTGGGCAGTGACATTGTGTTCTGATATGTGTGTATTGTGTACTTGTTAAATCATGTCCATATTTCGCTTTTGAATTGTTAAAACATATTTCTGACTAATTTGTTTTTATCATTCTTTGCTGAAAAACTATCGTGGGATAACTGATTGATCCAGTTTTTTTTTTTTTGTTTCTGAGTTGTATAGGATTTTATAGCTTCGTTTCTCTATTTTTCGTGTTCAAAAATCTATGTACCCTACACTGCTGTGTTAGAGCTGTAAAGGGGACAGAGACCTCGTCAGGCATCACGCCTTTAGTCTCTGCCCACCTCCTGGTCAATCGGGAAAAGAAAGAATAAAGAAAGAGAAGAAAAGAAAGATTCCATGAGCTCGGTTTTCAAGCCTGGCGTTCGCCTGCTGTGCAATAAAAAAAGAATGGTCGCGTGATCGACGGGGAAGAATGTACGTGATGAAATAAAAACACACCGATAACACTTAAGACTGCTTACGAGTAGGAATGCATTTCCTACACGCATTCCTGCCGTGAGTCCGGTGGTGACATCATTCGTGCTCCCCCACTGCGCAGGCGCGGCGCCCCCGCCGGCATCATGGCTTCCGTGACGAAGCATCTGCGTTGCTGTGCTTTTCTTTGTGTTTTATTTCTGAGGCGCGTCCGCTTTCACCTTGAGCGGCGCGTGCTTGAAGACGCATTTTTATGGCCAACTTTCGGGCACAACGCCGAACTCTTTTCGCGTAATGGGACTTACCTTTCCAAGAAAAACTCAACCCCAGGAGCAACAAACCGTTTTCGAGCCCAGTCACTGGGTTTGAGGCAAGACTTCCACCGACGTCCCTGCTAACCCTAACTGAGTGGACTGTGATTTCGATAAGCGCAGCCTGCGTAGGTGCAGTTTCAAACACTGATGGCGGCTAAATTCTCGCCTTTTCCCGCTGTATTTTGTGTTTCATGGTGTGTGTATTTTCCCGAGGACATTGAGAAAGCATTGTACCACATTCAGAAAAGCAAAAACAAAAAAAGCAAAAAAACTGTAAGCTATTTTTGTTGGGCATGCGCGCCAAAAGAATGCAAGTGGAATGTTAGTAGTCGTTTGTTTTTGTTCTTACGATAAATTTTGACGGCTTTGTCCGATTAGCCTTGTGTTAAACGACAAAGCGCTTAGCTGTCGAAGTAATTTACAAGAGAAGATTGCCGAAAGGCATGCAGTTTTCACGCTCACATATAGCGTGTTTACCGATGAACAGGACACGGACATTTAATTTAGCAAGCGTTAACATTCGAACAATAATTGTGCGTACCACGCGATGCATGCGTTATCTGAAAATAATTTATTTGAGAAATATCTCAAATAACACAGTCACAGTCGAAGACACTCACATCTTGACGATCGGAAGGAATCCAAGATGACTTTGTTTTGGGGAACGTTTCGGGGAGAGCTTCCTCTTTTCACACGAGTATCAAGGCAAAGAAACCGGCCCGACTTTCTCCAACCCGAACAACTATTTTCGGCTATGACTGAAACTTCATTCACACGGCGCACAAAGGTCCCTTTCGCTAAAGGAGGGCTTAGAATAAACGGAGCTCGCAGACCTCCCTTTACAGCTACAGAGAGTAGCCTCGGACCCATAAATTCTAAATAAAAATCTAGCATATATGCTTCTGCTTTGTTTATTGCATTGCAATAAAAAGAATATTTGCGAGGCAGAGATTATAAAGTAAACGTGAGCACAAGCCTGCTGGAAGACGGTAGCGAAAAATGTATACTCGCGACAGCAGACAGCAGCGGTGGCCCGAACGCAATGGCGACTGTACGTGCTCTGAGTAGTGAGTACACTCGAGATTGAGTAGCAACCACGACGAGTCCGCTTCGCCTGCACAGAGCATTTTTGCGACCATGATTTCGCCTGGGGACCTGAGAACTTGGGAGCCGGCACTCGCGGCACCATTAAGGAAAGCCCTCGAGATCACTGGTCCGAGGCGGCAACATGGTCGCTAATTCGTCTCTGGTAGGACAACGTCGCCGAACTCCGGCGTCAAAGGAGGAACGTCGGAGTGTACGAGACGATCCACCTCGGTCTCGACAAGCTCTCTATTAAGAAGACCCGGGAGGCAGACGCAAAGAAGTGGGCAGAGCAAATCTCGGGGAAACACGGAGTTGTCGATCACATTGCCACACATTGTCTACCTCCTCTCCTTCGGATAGTGGATTAGATAACACGGCGGGCAATTAGGCCACACCAGCGAGACATTCTCAAGAGAAAGCTGATGTTTTGCTTGCACCATGCAATACTAAAATCAATAAAACATATTATTCGCTGTAAAACGACATATTCTACTTCTAATTAAGTAAAAAATGTGTATCAGAACTGTTTAGACCAGAAATTATATATTGCTCGTTTGCCCCTCGGTTTAGCCGGGCTATCTCCCGTGCAATAAACATCAACACTAAACCCTGCGTTCATCTGCCGTGTGATCCCTAACGACTTTTGATATAGGTACCTTTAGCTAAAGCGCCTAAGCTACAGGTCTTTTTGACAGCCCGTGTGAATGTTGTATGAGAAGGACTCTACGCGGATTATCTCTGGGATAATCCGCGTAGAGTCCAGTGAGAACAGTTGTCATTGTTCGCAAAATCGCGTCAAGGGCCGTTTGACGTCCTTCCCCTCCATCGCTTCCCGTGAATGTCGAGCAGAAACGCTTGAATGGCAGGCACTTACCAACCCTACTTCTCACAGTGGAAGATAACACAGAACGGGTACGCAGCATGCATCAGAAAAATTAAGTGGAAACTTTCAAGAGGGGCCAGAAAACGTCAAATGCAAAGCCGCAAAACATAGGTAGAGAATCGCACTGAGCGGGTTTCCACAGTCCAAAAGAATGGCAGAAAATTTCTAGCTGATAGGGGCGCGAGTGTCGCACCAGCCGCATTAGCATCAGCAACATGGCGGCGGTCTAGGAACGTTTTTTTTTTTTTGAAAGGTGGATAAGGCTTTTGCATTAAAAAGCGCACAAAAAACCAGGACAAGAAACAGAGAACACGTACTACGGACAAGCGCTTACTCACCACTAAATATCGAGCAGAACTTCAGAAAAGAAATTGCGCCACAATCACACGACGTGATGCCTTTAGACAGCGTCAGCTGTGCTGCTTATTCAACGATGTGACGATGACGATCGATACATTGCGCCGAACCTGCGTCATACGGTGAACTGATATTGAGATGACGTTGCGTTGATTTAGCGTCGATACATTGTTGATGAATAAATGATTTTAAGGTCGTGATCTGTTTTCCCGCAAAATTTAGCGGGAAACTGAATTGGCGCATTGGTCAATTTTTCCGTTAAAGCGGAAAACCTGAATTGGCGGATAGGTCCCGTGACGTCAGGTCGCGTGACATCAATTTTCCCGCCAAATTGAGCGGGCAAACTGAATTGGCGCATAGGTCACTTGACGTACATTTTTCCGCTAAATTTAGCGGGGAAACTCCGTTTCCGCTCACGCCGTCGAAAAACCGTGCAACGGGCGACTAACAGCTGATGCTGTCGAACGAAAAATAGCCCTATCCCCGGTAGACAAAATGCTCACGCTCGTCATTTTTTGCACTCGATATCTTCTTGACCTGGTACTATGAAACGAAGCAGTGCAGCGGATGAGTTCAAGACGGACGAGACTCAATGTAGAGGAAATAGGTGGATTCTCGCGTTCGAGGTTCCCTACAGCTGGTAGCCAAAACATGAAGCTGTGGAGGCAGAATTATGCTCGAGCGTGCTGTAGCCCCTAAAGCAGCCAAGGCCTGCCCATAACGTCATTGTTGGTGTATCCCCGACCCGTCCCCAGCGGAAAAGACGCTAAAAGCCGACGAGAGCCGCCGCCAAGCGGCCTGCACGTGCTTCTTGGCGTCGTCGCGTGCCAACGTCGCACTCATCGTAAATCTCTGCAAGACGTGCTGTCTCTTTTTTTTTTCGCCTTTTGTTTTCTTTTTTGGGGGAGGGAGCCGCAGGCATTGTTTTTTTTTTATACTCCGTTCTACGCGGGCGGTTGGCTTCATCTGTGGTTTTGTTTCCGCGAGAACGCGCGCAAATGATCTGTGAGATCAAACCCGATACTCGCGCCAGCAGCTTTGACAGCGTTCAGAAGTGTTATGTTCATGTTATTTTTAGATGCGGAGCATCTCTTGCTCGGGTCTATGTCCCGCGGCGTCGTAGTCCGCACTCGCACTACGCACGCGCAACTCTCCTTCCCTCTCTCCAACAGCTGCGCGTTACTCTCTCCGCTCTCTCTCTCTACCAGCTGCGTGCACTGCGCGTTCGTTCGCTTCTACTCACACCGCGCGCGCACGCGCAACTCTCCTCCTCTAGTCTCCTCTCCTTCAAGTGTGAAAAAAAAATAAACGGCGAGCGGCGAGCGTTCCAAGTTTCTTTGTCGCGAGCCGCGACGAAGGCTCGCGTAGGGGGTGCCGCTAGGGCAGTCGGTGGCGCCATCTCTCGACGTCGGCACGCAACTGACTCTTTCCTCGTAACCAACACGATGCTCCGCATCACCCCATGGTTCCCCTCAGGAAGATGGTGTAATTTTTTTCCCCGTATTTTCGCCCTCACATATGCTACGCTTGTGTAAACTTAGGCGAAAAAAGGGGGCTAAGCCGGCAAAAACAACAGGACACGGCTTAAATTTCTACTGAATTCTTTTGGGGAAGATAAACACGACTCAATTAAACTTAAATGAAGCTTAGTTAAGGAAAGCGAAATTAAATAAGCGGTTATTTCTTCTGTTGTCAAATGACCCATTCCTAAATCTGCAATATTTGAAGAATACGCGCCAGTCTGGCTTGGGGAAACTTAAACTGATTCCAACAAAAAGAACTTATGAACTTTCTTTTTTTACTTATCGCGTGCCAGAGCTAACAGTATTTTATGTACATTCTTGAATTCTACTCTGTTTTTACCTCAGACCTACCAACGTTACGCAATTTTGCAAATTCATACACTCAAACGTTCATGCCATAACTCACAATATACCTAGAAGGAACAAAATTCAGAGAACCAAAAAAATAAAAATAAAAAATACTCCTCCCCTCCTTCCCCCCCCTCCCCCCACCCCAGAAAAATAAAGTATAGACGAAAAGAAAGAGCTCTCATCCGAAACTCATTTTAGGTGTGCTTCCCCAGCAAAAATGGATAGCGATTTTGAACCTTAGAAAGAAAGAAAAAGAAAAGAAAAAAGACACATGAAGACCAAAGAAGTTGAAATAAGATGACACATAAAATGCGCGCAACATGAACGATAAACGAGGGGGAGCGCAGAACATAAGGGCCAGTTGAAACAGCGGCGAGCAAAAACGGTCCCTAATTACGTAAACAGGGAGCCCGTCGTTCCCTACGCGCGACACATTACATTTGGCGCCTAATGGAGCGTCTAGCTACGCAGCTGCGGCTGTGCACACGACAGGGTGACCACGCGAGCGCATTAAGGTGGCAGAGCACGGCCAATTTGGTTAGGTTCTCGCCGCCAAAAGGCATACACCGCGTCCCTCCACGGCCATCCCCTGTTCCTTTTTTAACGTTTTTTTTTCTCCTCTTTTTAAAAGTGAACTTTACAAGTGCGTTTTTTTTTTCTTAGCACACCTGCTCCAGCGGCCGTGGGAGCCTCTCCCGTTACACGTTGTAACAAGGTAGCAGGTACTGCAATACATTAGCGAGTTTTAGAATAGCGTACGCAAAAGCTTTGCGCACGAAAAGAAATGTTGTCGTGGTTACTGAGGGTGAGCCGAGCCTAAACCGCATTTTGGACTGGCGCATAGCGACTATTCTATCTCTTCGCGTACGCAAAACCTTAACGTATGTTATTCTAAAACTCGCTATTATTCGGTAGCTGGGGCATTCTCGGAGCCGGTGTATCCAAAAGGATCAACCCTAAAACAACGTAATAAAAAAACTGGAAAAAAAATTAAAAGGAAGAAGGAAGATGGACGACGAAAATAATCCCTGGAGCAGGAGAACAAAGGGTACAAAGGACAAACACAAATCTCCAAACACAGCTAGGTGATTGGTGTGCGACCGAAAAAATCCGCCAGGTCCTCGTATCAAACGAGAGGCGTCTTTAAATCCAGTGGAGCGCTCCATCAACTGAGCTAACCAGGAGTTAGACGTCAGTACAGCAAGCGGGTTTTATCAGCCGCCACCAGTCTAACACCAACAAGTTTGAACGGCTTGCATTTTTTAAGGTTATGACGGTAATGCACTTAAATGCAAAGGTGCGAGCGAGCTGGACAAGAATGATGAAAATAATCCCTGGAGAAGGGGAACAGGGGGACAGGGGACAAACACAAATCTTCAAACATAGCTAGGTGACGTGTGCGCGACCGAAAAAATCCACATGGTCCTGCTATCGAACCAGGGACCTCTTCAGAACCAGGCGGAATTTTTCGGTCGCGCACCAGTCACCTAGCTGTGTTTGGAGATTTGTATTTGCTCTCTGTCCCCCTTGTTCCCCTTCTCCAAGAATCATTTTCGTCATTTTTGTCCAGCTCGCTTTCACCTTTGCATATAATTGCATGATCATCACGGAAAATGGATTTGTGTTTCTGCAGTGCTCCGCTGCGGATTACGTCAAAATGCGATAGCACTCCTTTTTTTCCTGCTATGAACAGCATAATCAGCTGAATAAATTGCGCAAACCCTATTGCGGATTAACAGTAAAAACAAAAACAAAAGGGGGTTGTACTCAGCACGTCGCCTGCTTCTGTTCAGTTATCTCAGCTTTTCAGTCCGCTCCTTCCTCTTGCGAGGCACTTTGAAGACTGCGGTGTATTGAGTGAGCGTCTCGTCCCGCAACCCCCCCCCCCCCGCCCGCACGCGATAGAGAGAAGAGCACTCTTAATTTAATTTATAGAATATCCAAACCGTCTCAGTAATGCATCGATCGTCGCTTTGGTAAGCTATATATAGCTTACCAAAGCGACGATCGATGCATACTGAGACAACAACAGCCACCTGCTATAGCAGGTGGCTGTTGTTGATGGGTGCTGTGGCAAACGGGAAGAAGGAACGCCTGTGCGACAGTAAACGGGCCCTGCTACGGGGGAAGCGTCACTTTCAGAAACCAACAATTCCTCTAAGAGATCAACGCCATCCTATAAAGACTGTTTCTTTTGCCTAATCCGCGCATTGAGTCGTGACATAGTTAACAGATCCTTGATAGCGGAAGCGATATGAACAAAGTCAAATAAATAAAGTGTAAAAATGCATGAAAAATACGGCATTTAGATTATACTCCTGGCTGGGAACTATAGTAAAAAAAATAAAGACAATCACTTATAACGTTTCTGTTAAAACGCTGTGTGTGCCTGCATGTCTTCCCTCGACTCGGGTACAACATAAAGAAAGTCAAACGCTCATATCAAAGACACCTGTGTTGTTGTTTTTTTAATTATGTTTTCCGTGCAAAATTTTTGGCCACGGTATTTTTTTAAGTATGGAAACGATTTTTATATTTGTGCTTCTATATATGTGGAAATATTAAGAATTAGATACATTCACTCGTAAATATCCTATACCTCAAGAACCTCCATATTAGCGGGAAAGTGGAGTCATGAGCCGCTATTTCAAGAGGGTGTACTTCGCACTTTCGACCACATTAAAACCAGAAAAAACATTTATTTTGATCCGCATTACAACTGATATTGTAAGTTTGGTCAGTCCGAATCCCTTGCACCGTAGCCACAATGTGGCAACACAGATTAATCCTTTCCCATTCTCGCTATGTTCCCCGAACAACCTCCGCCAGTAACCGCAGACCACAACCTTGTTTCGAATATCGATGTTATCGCTACACCAATCCTCAATTTCATGCAAGAATCGAAGAAAAAATCAGAAAGAGAGAGCGAGTCGTACACAAAGGGGCGGCACCAAGCCAACTGCCGGCCAGTGGACGGCTCGAAACTTGGCACTCGACTCCACTGAAGCCACCATCATTCAGGGACTCGAAACGGGGATTGTCTCGCTCGTTTTTTGTATCTTTTTCTTTTTCACTTCTGTCCTTTGCTACAAACCCTTGTTTATTCCAAGAAGCGGAGAAGAAGCGGGCAACTAGGGTCGCGCAGAACCGCCATTCTTGCCCCCTTCCCGAGTCGCACAAAAGGAAGGAGCAGCAATGAGCCGTCCCGAATGATTCGGCTTCCTAAAGAACCAAGTAAAATCCAAAAATGGAATCTCGAGCTGGAGAAGGCATCAAAGAGGGAGCGATTTATACCCGCGGAAACTTTTGCGAAACCGAGACTGTCCAAAACACCAGCGAGCCGACGCGCCCACTGAACAAACCCAAGAAAGGGGAGTTCTCCGGATTTCTCTGCCGTCCTCATCTCTCGTCCTCCTCCTCTCCTTTTACTTCCCCGCTAGGGCTCTTCGAGCCACTCGAGCTCAGACACTCAGATCAAAGGCCGGCGGTGCACGCGCATTCAACAGAAGGAATGTGCCGCCCTCTACTGAGAGTTTTGCAGACAAACCTCTCGTTCCCTCAAAGTCTGAGGGATTTCCAGCTGCTTGCGGAAATGACTCGTAGTTAGTAGGGGCTAAAGACCGACGGACAACCTCGGTTTTTTATACTCGGAAGACAGTCCTTTTAGCGTCCCCCTTTCTCTGAGCAGTGAGGGGAGTATTTGGGCTCGGAGAAAGGTGGGAAAGATATGGGAAAGGGCGAAGCGAGCAAAAGTGGAAAGCATTCAAAGCACTAGTTATTATTATACTTACAAGTTCCAATAATCTCCTGCGCGCTGCGATCTTCGTAAACTGGGCTGTGCGACACGTTCGGAGCATACGTGGTGAACAAATATTTCAGCAAATTATCAGACGCTGCGCATCCGTTCACAGGCCACTGACTCGGCATTTCTCGCCCGGTTGATGAACGGTGAACATGTGTATAGGAGACGCCAGAGAGTTTGCAGGGTTTTCCAGTAAGCGTCGCCCAAATCATGCTTTCAAAAGTAGTACGCTTCTTGTCAATCGATTGTATTATTCGTAATCCACCCCTTGATTCAAAGGGGTACGTAAGTCTTTCTTCTTTTAATCCGTAATATAAATCGCTATCTTTGATGGCAGCGATCCTGCCTCCATGTGATTACAGTCAGGAACTGCCAACTTTCATAGCCTTTAATTTGGTTGTAATTTGACAGACGGATTCATTATTCCCTAATGAACTGCTAGGCCAATTATTCCCTCAGAAGAAATGGATTTTGCCGGTACTATTTTTTTAGTGTTGTCGTGGGCGTAAATTTTAGAGAGGGATTTTCTGTTGGCAGCACTCCTCAGTTCCTACTTATCTTTAGCCGTTCATGTCACAAGCAGTCTTAAACTCGTGCACACACACTCGCCATTTATTTTTCTTACCGAAACGCCTTTGTTTTAAAAAAATAGCGTACAAAGCCGTCAAACGCTTGCTCACCGGAACATGGAGCTTAATCTAGCGTTTCTTGCCCGTGTGCTCCCTTTCGGAAAACATGCCAGACCAAACCACATATTCGCTCGAGTAGATTCCATGGCGTTGAACACTGCAAGCCATGTATTGAGCTATCAATAAAGCCCGTCCGTGACATCACGCTTGGCCGCTATAAAAATTAATGTAGAAAAAAACAGGCACCACCGATGTGAGCAAACATTTTCGTTTTTACTAAACACTAATTAATTATTTTAAGTTTATTATTATTATCATTATTTAACTACAACGAACCCGGGGAAGGAAAATGTTTGTTTTAAATAAAGCCTTGGTCTTTGTGACTAAAACCAAAACATTGAGGCTTCCTTTTTTTTTTTAATAAACATCACATTTTTCTTTTTCTTTTTTGTATTTCCAGAAACCTGCAGCGCCAAAGCATTACAGCAGGGAAACACAAAATAAACATATAATCACGAACGTAAATAGAATGTAAAAATACAATAAATACTGTTAAATAAAACACAAACTCTTGAATGTTAAAATTTAGGACACTGAAAAATATCCTACGTCATCTGAAGTGAGTGCTGATGCAGGCAATGAATTCCAATCCATTATTGTACGAAAGAAAACTGAGTATTTTTAACATCAGTTCGGCAAAATATTTCTTTGATATTATTACAATGATCTATTCGGGTTGAAAAATAGTTTGGTAATTCAAGATATTTATATTTATCAATTCTAGTTAAGTTACTAAAAACAGCAAATAAAAACTTTAGACGAAATTTCTTTGTCCTTCAGTCCAATAGTTCCCAACCGATCTCACGTTTAATTTCTGTCACAATGGATGTTCTATTGTACGTTCCCGATACAAACCTTGCAGAAAAGTTTTGAATTTTTTTCTATTTTAGTGGCAAGGTACGCTTGGTGCGGGTCCCACAGAACACACGCATATTCAAGCGTCGGTCTTACCAAGCAGCAGTAAGCAGTTTCTTTTAGCTGTTTGGGAGCACTGCGTAGATTTCGGTTAATAAAATTTAACATTCTACCAGACGCTTTTTCCAGATTCTGTAAGTGAGCATTAGAAGAAAGACTGCTTGATAAAACCACTTCAAGATACTTCACATCCATGTTTCTATGTAAATGTCAATAATTAATGAAATAACACGATAAAATGCTGTTCCGCTTTTTCCCGAAAGTGACGTGGACACGCTTGTCAGCCTTGAGACTTAATTCCCATGTTTGACACCAACTGGATATTTTATCTCAATCAAATTCTAAGAGAGCAAAATCACGTAAATGTTCTACTCTGCGATATAAAACACAATCATCTGCGAACAGCCTCACAGCAAGTCAATCCTTCCCTACAGCTATGTCAATTATAATGAGCATACCTAAGCATTTTACTTGAAGAGGAATTCATAGCGGATATTCAATGAAATAATTTAATCACATTTTTTGTGTTTCTTATAGCTATCACATAGTCAATTAGCTAACTATTATACTGTTTTATTTGAAAAAAAAACACGCTGAGAATTGTTTTTCTATATTAATGCCACAACTTTAGTATCGCATTTAGTTTGTTTTTGTTCTTTAACAAATATTTAATGGGAACAAGAGGGTACCAAGAAATGTTGGGCTGAAAAAGTGATTACAGAGTAGCGTAAGGTAGTGTGGAGTACCGGAGACCGAACAATAACCTGGTCACCGGCAATTTCTCAGGATTTGACAATCTGAGTTCATGTAACTTGCTATTCTTAAACCGAATGCATTTCGCACTTGAAGTACGGAAACTTTGGATTTAATTAGTTTTTACATGCACTATAAGTCAACTAGGGTTCCGCATTTTAGGGGTGTATTTATTGTGAAAGTCGGAGGATATTCTTTTGATATCTGAAGTTGTTTGTATACCAAGTTTTATTATTTGTTAAATTCCCAGATCTGCGAAGTTTAGAATTTATTGGTACTATATTCCCAATTTTACAGAACTACTAAATGAATAATATTATACCGGGACACCGCGGCGCGTGCATGCAAATGCGTAGGCACCAGAGGTTAAAAAAAGGGTTCACCCCTGACGAGATTGTTTTAATGTTATGTTGTGATTACGGATGTGTTACGAATGTCATCGCAATTATCATAGTCGCTAGGATTTTTTTTTTCTGAAGCTTAAGGGTTTTTTTTATTAAATTTCCTTACTTTCGCAGATTGCAACAGAGGTACCAATATTTGAACTTGAGCTGTGTGGCGGAATCGTATTTTACACTCTAATAAGAACCCCACATGGTATTAGCTCGAAAACGGAACAGCTAGTGGCTTGCACAGTCACGTGTAAAGATTGGCTTTGTGTGTGTTCCAGACATGCAGCGACCCGTTTTCCTGACCGAATGTTGAGGAGATTAATCTCTTTTTGTTAATCACCCGAGGCCTGGAAGGCATGCCGGAGCGATTTTTCTCGGTACCCTGACCATGCTCGTGTAAAATATACCGGCGTGTTCTTGTTTACTTGTTTTCTTAGGGGGCCAACGTAACCTCGAAAATTGTAGTTTTCGTGATAACTCTGAATTAACGAAACTTTTAGCAGCGAGTATTTCTTCGACTATTTTCGGTTTAATATGAGGGATAAAAATCCTAACAATAACCAACGACGATAAACTGTTATCATTAATCTTTTTTAACAAAAACTAGAAAATTTTAGTTTTGCTAACAACTCAAAATGTAAAAATATTTTAAGAGTTTTTTTTTAATCAGGATACAAGGATTTTGTAACAATAACTAAAAACGGAAAACCGGTACCATTTTTCTTTAAAGTCTCCGCCTTTGATTTGTTTAGGCAAATATTATGTCTACCGTTGTTTACCTATAAAACTTTGAAGTCTCAGCTTAACCACGTACAACGCACAAATCTACACATTGACAAACGTTCGAAACCATCCACTTGCCTTCTAAACATCCGCCTATGTTCCGGAGCAGCAGAAGTCGAGCTCGAGCAGCTCACGGACGCGCACACGGCAAGAGAACATAACAAACACACGTTTAAAACACTAAAACATACCATCACAAAATAGAACAAAACAAAAAAAAACACCACGGCCGCGACCAGGCAATCACGAAAGAAGACCACGAACGTGACGGACTACACTCGTTAACAACGTCGGCGGACACTCATCACTGCTGGATGTCGAGTGGGGGATGAAACATCTCCGGCGGCGTCACTTCAGACCACCGCGACAACATGTGCTGATCCGGGCCAAATTCGATTTGCTTCATTGAGTCTCCGACCTCGGAAGGCCATTTCTTTCTCGCCCAACTTTCGCGCCCTGCGGGGCCCTCCCGCGGCGCGCCCGATCTTCTTCTCGCTGCCTGCGTCCAGGTTCGTCTTCCGCCCTTTCACTTGATTGCCCGCCTCGAGTGTGGCGACGACGAAGAGGGACCTGGAGAACTTTAAACGAATTACCGACCCGCTGGTCACGCGTCCACAGGACGCGACGAATTCGGCAAATCTCTCGAGCCTAACGATCAAAGTCCTTCTCTTGGCATTGGAACCCGCGTTTGAGCTAGAGTCGCTGACAACCTAAAAAACGCAGGCCATGGCCTGCATTTCTCAAGATGCTTTCTCCTGCGTTTCTCAAGTGGTCGGTGGTTATCTCCCGCTGTTTTAAAACACTCTGTACAACACCTTCTCCATGCTACTGGTTATGTATGCGTTACATCCGTTGGAGAATTTATTTTCAGCCCTCTAAACGCATCGACGGCTATATGAAAGATTGTACGAGTAATTGATGATTGTAATGTTATAGATAAAGGAAAGGCATAACCCCGACTACAGTTCAAGACGTAAATGTTTACATCGATTTCTATGGGCAACAAAACAAAATTCGCGAAATTGTATGATTTGCCGCCAAATGAAATAGTTTCCAACTTTACGGCAGAATTACGTCGATTTCTATAGGCAGCAAAACGAAATGGCGAAATCAGATTATTTGCCGCCAAATTAAATAGTTTCAGGGCAAAATAGTGCAAACTTAATACCTTTTCCTTCGGCAGGATTTGCCTTTGACTTTGAAGCAACGTCCATGACTTTGCTTCCGTGCTCAATAGAAACAAACAGGTGGATGTTATATTTTTAGATCTGGCTAAGACTTTTTATGTTGTCTCGCATACTAAGCTGCTACAAAAGCTTCATACTATAATAAAAAATGACAAAATCCTGAATTGGCTACACGCATTTCTGACAAATAGGCTGCAATTTGTTTCCTTTAATGGTTCTGCTTCAAATAGATGCAGTGTTACATCCAGTGCGCCGCAAGGTTCTAGTCTCTCACCGCTATTATTTTTACTGTTTATTAACGACTTATGTTCAAATATTGATGCAAATATCAAATTATTTGCTGATGATTGCATTCTATATAGCAATATTGATTCCCCTGATGACCAGCTCAAACTAAACATGTGTCTTTCTAAAGTTGCTTCCTGGTGCAGGACTTGGCAAATGAATTTGAACCCCTCCAAGTGCGTAACTATGTCCATAACACTAAAGAAATACCCTTTTCTTTTTAACTACAGCGCAGACGGACATACACTTAACAACGTCTCAGAGTACAAGTATCTGGGAATAACCATTTCGAATAACTTGTCCTGGAACTCCCACATTGCTTCTGTCATCTCCAAAGCTACAAACAAACTCTGGCAACTAAATCGATCACTTAAATTCGCAACACCTAAAGGTAAATTACTAGCATTTAAAACGTTAATTAAGCGAACACTCGAATACGCGCGCGTCGTCTGGGACCCCTACAAAGTCATCAATATAGATAAATTGGAAATGGTGCAGAGAAAGGCCCTGAGATTTATTTTTAATAAATATGGGCGGTACGATTCGCCGACATCATTAATGAAACAAACAGACCTGACTCCTCTCTCCCACAGCGCAATAACTGACAGGCTGAAAACTCTCTTTCAGGTCATCACGGACAGCCTTCACATCAACACAGACAACATGTTTAGCTTCTCCACCAGAACTAACATTAGAGCTTCACACCCAAGATACATAAACAATTTCCAGGTCCAAATGAATTGCTTTAAAAATGCGTTTTTTCCACGATCTATATCCGACTGGAACAGCCTTCATCCCAGCATCACTAATGCAGATTCACTTGAAAATTTCCTGCACCGGCTGGCCGCCTTAGAGCAAGCGACTTGCTTATTATGTCGAAATGCATTGATTTATATGAAGATATTTATATGCATATATATATATATATATATATATATATATATATATATATATATATATATATATATATATATATATATAAATTATAAATTACCTATTGGGAACCACCACATGTTCCACGCGCCAACTGCAACGACATGCTACCCTCTTCACGCTTCATGATGGCGTTCTGTATAGAAAAAACTACGAACCACATGGGCGTCCGTGGCTGCTTGTTGTACCCCGAATACTCCAAAGAGATATCATACAAGCGCATCATGACGACCCGACAGCTGGTCACCTTGGATTTAGCAAGACATACTTCCGCATCCGTGCTCGCTATTTTTGGAACGGCATGTACCGCACCATTAACAAATACATCCGAACATGTCGCCTTTGCCAAACAAAGAAAAGCCGTACGACCAGGACACACGGTCCTCTTCAATCTATTGCTCCACCGGACACTCCCTTTAAAAAAATTGGTATCGATTTTTTGGGTCCTTTTCCGCTCTCCGCCAACAACAACCGGTGGGTTATTGTGGCCGTCGACTACCTGACGCGGTACGCTGAGACAACATCCGTACCAAAGGCCACTGCCCAGGAAGTCGCGGATTTCTTTCTCCATAACATCCTACTGCGTCATGGAGCACCACAAGTCATCATCAGTGATCGAGGTACGCCATTCATCGCTCAGCTTCTTGAGGAGATTTTACGACTCTTCAACACAGTTCACAAGTGGACGAGCGCGTACCACCCACAGACTAACGGACTGACCGAACGCCTTAACAAGACACTATCACAAATGATATCTATGTATGTCGACGACCATCATACCAATTGGGACACCGTCATCCCTTATGTGACTTACGCATACAATACAGCACACCAAGCTACCACCGGCTTCTCCCTTACTATCTTTTATACGCCCGCGAACCACTCACAACTATTGACACCGTCTTACCTTTCATCAATCACCACCCGGTGAGTGGCTTTGCCGCCGACATCATCAGCCGAGCCCAAGATGCTCGTCAACTTGCCCGCCTTCACACCTTCAAGTCGCAGCAGCAACAGCAGCTTCGCCACGCCGAGAGTCACCCTCCCGTCACTTACGAAATCGGGGACATAGTTCTCCTAGCCACACCGCTGCGTCAGCCGGGGCTATCTCAAAAACTTCTCTCTAAGTACATCGGACCCTATCGTGTTGTTCGTCGCCTCTCCCCCACGAATTATGAAGTGTCACCGCTGTCGCCTCCACAGGATCATCGCTCGAAGACCACAGACATTGTTCACGTCGCCAGGATGAAGCCCTTCTGCATTCCGGACAACTCCCATTGATCTGACCCATGTCAGCTCTTTACCCGACCGGCGGGAAGTGTTAGGAAGATAAAGACGAGGAACGGTTGGGTACGGGGGAACGTGCGGGCAGCTCGAGAGGCTGCGCTGTGTGCTTACGAACGGTTCACGATATCTCTCGCTCCCTCGCTGTCTATAAAATCATCCCCATTTCTCACCCTTGCAATATATATATATATATATATATATATAACCCTCTCCTACGATGCCCCTATGTTTTGAGCAGTAGTATTGTTAAATAAAAATAAAACAAATGAAATAAAAATAGATAAAGGAAAGGCATAACCTCGACTACAGTTCAAGACATAAATGTTAACGTTGATTTCTATGGGCAACAAAACAAAATTGGCGAAATTGTATGATTTGCCGCCAAATGAAATAGTTTCCAACATTCAGGGCACAATTACGTCGATTTCTATAGGCAGCAAAACGAAATGGCGGAAGTGAATGATTTGCCGCCAAATTAAATGTTTCAGGGCAAAATAGTGCAAACTTGATACCTTTTACTTCGACAGTATTTGCCTTTGACTTTGAAGCAAGAGGGAAACGCCGTTGATAGCAAATTGTTTTAGCTGCTTGTTTCATTTACACCTTGCAGAATCTCAACACTTTTCATGCTACTGCGGATAGCATAAACATTCACCGTGTCCAACGCTAAACTATAATGGAGGCTAGATATTTTCGTCGCTTGCTCGATCTCCTCACGCAGCTTAGCGTGTCAACATATTTACAAGGTCAGAAAAGAAAAACAAATATGCCGAAAGATCTCTTTACACTGCACAGTAAAACCTCTTCACACCTTTATGGTTTAAGCATTCCCTTCATATGGCATGCTCAAACTGAAAAGCTATTCGAGTGGTATGCATGCATTGTGTGACTTTCTCGCCGGCGCTCCCAATAAAGCTTACATGCAACACGGACCACACTGTTTTCACACACAAAAAAACAATATACACCGACGCCACGAAACACGCTTGACACCGCAATCACGACCTTGTGCCTGCTCCTTCGTGTTCTGTCACCCGACGTCAGAAAGGCTATCGTTTCGCCAGGGACCACCTCAACCATTAACATGGCTACAAATATGGTGCTTTGTTCCCGCCAATATATTGCATCAAACAAATTTCTCCAGGGTCATTAGCAGCGTTGGTCAAGGTTAAAGGGGGCGCTCAAGTCTTTTTTTTCGGCCTGGCAGAAGATTATCTTTCTTTTCTTTTTTTCCTCCTCCCATTTCCTCCTCCATTTTCCTCCTCGCATTTAAGTCCTCGCACGAGTGCTAATGGGCTTACCGGCCCCCGGCAAAATCTCTGTAACCCGTCAAGGTTCTCTGCTTCAATCCCAAATATCAGGGATTAGTTAGGCACATTGGATATGAGCTGGGAAGGGGGCGGGCTAAACATGGCTTGCATGAGATGTCATTCAAAGAGCGCTCCGATGACCACCAGAAACGAGGGCAAGAAGGAGCTCCCCCTTTACCAGGATCCTCTTTTGTG
Organism: Ixodes ricinus; assembly: GCA_037355805.1. Lineage (NCBI taxonomy): Eukaryota > Metazoa > Arthropoda > Arachnida > Ixodida > Ixodidae > Ixodes > Ixodes ricinus. The sequence goes on from JAZHYW010006929.1 coordinate 28,359, forward strand.
CCTTCCGGATTTGCACACACGTCGCTATCCTCCTCCTAGAAGATTATAGAAGATTAACCCGTCATTCAAAATTCTTACAAAAGCAGCTTCCCTCTCCTCCTCTTACATGGTGGTCAAAAGTACGCGATGTGACGTCACTGCAGCCATGTATAGACTAACTCGATTTTCTCCTTTTTTTTTTTACTTTTTTCTGCAGCTCTAAAACACACTCAGATATTTCCGCATGCTGCCACATACGCTACAACACCGCATATTTATCTCGAGTGAACGGAACTTGAACATCACAGCAGAAGGAAAAGAAAAAAGGTGGGTATTTTTTCTGAACTTTAAGCTCTACCCAGAGGGCTGAAAATTGGTCGCTCTAACAACGGCACACAGAGTAGTGATTGTATCGATATTTCGTTTGTTTTTTTTGTTCAAAGTAATAATCATGAGTAAATACAAGTCGAAAATATAGCAGTAAGACGGCGAAGCATGTAAAATTAGTTGCATTTTGGCAATATAGTCATGTCTCGAAATTAACACAGCCTGACCATTTCTTGCACATAATATATATGTTCGTAATAAACGTGTTTTCAAGAGTGACGGCCGCCTCGTTGAAGCAACCAAGAAGAGTAAAAAAACAAACTTCCATAAAAAGTGAATCGGTTTATGGTATAATTCATGTATCTTCAGCCTTTGAAAAAATTTCTTCGTGGCCAAACTTGCATTTAGTTTCTGTCACCAAATGTAACTGAAACCTGGACAGCAGACAAATATGTTGCGTATCAGCAAAGAGAGCGGGAAAGACGGAGATTGAACCAGGAAATCACAATTTTGTTCGCGTAAAATAGTGCGACTAGCAATAACATATGTTATGCCATTTATCAAAAGACAGCAGGTATTACGGACTTTTCATTCTCTTCTGTTCCCATCTGTTCGCAGATTAAGAAATGGAATGCCCAGATAGCCTCTGCAGCCCTTGCATAATTGTTCGGGGCTCTGTCAGAGTGGGTGAAGGCCAGCGACCATCTCCAAAAAACCCAGGAGTCCGGAAGGTGTACTACCGCAAGTTTTGGGACTGCTCGGCTAATTTAGGCGTCTGGCGTTGCCCGGCCTACCTAAAAAAGAAGCAGAACAGCGGCCAGCTCAACGTCATCACCAAGCGGGAAATCATGCAAAAATGTGTCCTTGAACAGGTGCGAGATCTGCACCCGAACCCAGCCGGGATTCGTTACATGAGACACAAGTGGGAATAGTGGGCACTGATTGGTCAGAGCACGTGTAGCTTTTGGTGTGTAACTCGAAATAAAACAGAGTAAGGTTCTCCAACATCACCAAACCCAGGTGTGACAGAACTACTGCTTGTAAACCAATTGAGAGTTTTTTTGCATGTCATAATACGGCCCTCTGAATGCTCAGAGAAAGTGAATAGACGTATTCTTATAACCCATGTTTTGACTTGGTGGGGAGCCTTGAGTAGCGAATTTTGAGCAAAGATGCCGATTTGAAGTACTCCGCTCATGATTGCTCGGAAAGGTCCCTCATCACAAGGATGGCATCAAGAATTAGCATTTTTAGGCCGAGAGATTGTAATTATTAATTCCTAATTAATCTAAGAAACAAACTATAAAAAAGGAAGGCTTAGGCGATTTGCCAGTTTTTGAATATAGTCATGCGGGCTAACTGCCTACAAGTACAGAAAGAAAGAAATGCAGTAGAAATGCAGCGCTCTGTTGTGTTCTTTATGCCCGTACTTGTCTTTCGCGCTGTACGCCAATTAAAATAAAATCTGCAATATCTGTAGATTATGCCTGGTTATGTTGACTCTAAAAGAAAAGTAATAAAGAAAGTTCGGCATCGTGCCACAATTTTAAAAAATGCAATTTTATGTGTTATTCAACGTCAAAACAGTACTTCAGCGGGAAATAATGCACCCTTCGTTCTCCCTCTTCCAGAAGCTCTGAACTACCGATCTCGGCTACAGGACTTTTGGGTCCACAAAATATCACGCTCAGAAAAAATTCACCTTTTCTACCGAAAGTACTGTAAATTATTTATTTTTCGAACAGGTCGGGTGGTGATGCGTGTTTGAGTGTAGGGTGGAGCAGGACCGTTGACTGGGCACTCGTTTGCGCAAAGAGTGCAGTGCTTCCTTCCGTGCTGCCTGCGACGAGTGTTGAAATTTCAATATGGTAGAAATAAAACCAATTAATACTCTTAGAATTATTTTAAACTTGCATTTTATTTCGGCATTTAGATTTTGATCCTACCTTTTATTCATCGTCGTCTTTGATGAGGGAACAACTTGCCGAGGAGGCCACTTTGTCCGCGGACGCGGCTTGACAGATTTGGTTGCGAATGCTTCTCACGAATCTTAAAGAACAAGCATAAAAATGACAGACGTTTACAAATCCCTGTAACGCGAAATTAGAGCGCAGCTCTATTTTTGCGTTCCAGAGTGACTCAAACCGGCCAGCTTTCGATCCGCGGTTTTCGGGTGGAAAGAAAACTAATTTCGAGCCACAGATTGTGTTCTGGGCAGTTGGACCCTCATATCATCGCACCCTATTTTTTTTTTATCTAAACATTTGAACACTTTACGTGAATGAAATCACCTTTATCTTGTTAGGAAACGTATCGCGAGAGTTGCAGTAATTTTATTTAAGCCTAATAAATTAAATGTTTAGGACTAATAACCCAACTTTTTAAATGTATTAAGAACCGAAATGTCAATTGGAAAGTTCTAGAGCTTCTTGAGAAACACCCGAATTAGCTGTTTGCAACGTGATGCGGCTCGCGTGGGTTTCTTCTGACCAGTAATAAAGCTTGTGAAACATGACAAAATACTCCGTGATAAAGCGCCCGCCCCATCATAAACTCAATTTCGAATGTCCAAAACTTTTTTTATAGGCCGAAAAAAAAAAGATGCACGCAAGACGTGTGCTTTGCGCTTTATTTATGTCAGAAAAAAACTGCCCTCTGTTTTATATACAGCAGTTCATTGTTTTCGTTTTTTTTTACCTACTAGATATTAGAAAAAAAAACGTGCAAATTAACGCAATTGCGTTTTGTGGATGTGAGCTATGCGGCCAGGCGAGGATTAGGCTCAAAAAAGAACGCTACTACAAACCGACTGATTACCTAAAAATTTGGTAATGAACTTGCTAATTATAAAGGAAAACGGCATAGTTTATTTAGAAAGTTGTTGTGCATAATTGAAAGTCACCAAATTGTCCAGTGAAAATTAACGCAATTGCGGTTTGTGTAGGTGAGCTGTACGGCCAGGCGAGGATTAGGTTCAAGAAAGAACACAACTAAAAACCGACTGATTGACTAAAATTCGCTAATTAACCTTTTAATTAGAAAATAAAACGGCATAGCGTATTTATAAAGCTGTTGGGCATAATTGAAAGCCACCAAATCGTCCATTCTTAAAAAGATGTAACGCGCGTACACTATTATACAGCGTCCTGAAAAAACCTCCTACTTTGGGTGCGAAAATATAGCTCTGATTTGATGTGGCCTCCATCTCCGCGTGGCACAGCCCTACGCCATGAAGCCTAAGCGATAAATCATGCGCATTGCTCTGACAACGCCACCATAGAAAAGGGCAAAATAAAAAGGCTGAGCTTCCTTTGCGGGGAGAAAGGCGGGCGAAAAGATCGCGGTAACACGATTCGCGTCCAAATTAGGTTTTGCAGGACGCCGTGAACAACTTCACGTGCGTTACAACTCTTTAAAAATGAATGATTTGGTGTTTTTGATGACTACAAATAAAGCACAAACCACAATTGCGTAACTCTGACGTCTTTTAGAAAAATGTCTAGTCGTCAAAAAAATTACCCTGTATAAACACGATTGTAAATCAGTTCTTTTACGGCCGGCAGCATCATTACGGCACGGAAGGAGACGTTGACCGTAGATCATACAAAGCCACTGCTTTTTTTCGTGCGAGAATGAGCAAACGTTTGACCCCAATAAAATAACTTAAGCATTCGCCCAATTCGGCTTGTTTACTCGATTCAAATCGATATTTGATTACACTTATTTTGTATCCGCACATGCCTACTTTTGTTTTCGGTGTGAGGTTATTAACAGTTTATTATTAACAAATTATTAACAATCGAAGTTATACGATTACGCGGTGGAGGCGCATTTGAAGATATTCAAAATTGTTTTGAGCTATCGTACACAAACAACTTCTCGAGCTTCTTGCTGCTTGGGGCATTTCCTATTCGCAGTACCAATAATAAAGCCAAACCTTATAGAGGAGACCACCTCTATCGACTCAACGCGCAAACGCGATGTGAAGCGTGTAGTGCGTACGTTGGAAAAGAGATACGGGAGAGCGAATCATATCGTCTAACGTTTCCGAGCCTCACGCAGGATAATGCTGCGCCTAGCAAAGTCACTTAGGTCGTATATCAGTAAGTGACTGTAGATGAATGACCAAGTCTACAAAATTGTAAAGTGAATAAAATGAATTTCTAGCTAAAATAGTTCTTATTACGTTTGAGAGAAAAAAATCGATTTTGATTGTCCATGCATCAAATGTCCGAGAAAGAAAGTGAGGGTCGGGCAGGCTGCAGCTTTCCCGCACAACACGTTTATTACACCTATTTACCATCTTGTCCTATAGTTAAAATTATAAAGGTCGATTCTATGAAAACCCAAGAGTGCTGAAGGAATGTAGCAATGTGCTCAAGTCGTCGGATCACCCTTTCAACACCTAAGAGTGTAAAACATTTGTATTCGAAGAAAAGAAAAAAGCTTGACCTTGAGGATGTGTGGCTTCAGACTCATTCTCATTTTCAATCACTGACAAGTTCAACATAGGAGAGGTCCAGTTCAGTTCAGTTCAGTTTATTATACCTCAAAGGCATTTCAGATGAAGTGCATTACATGAGGGAGGATAAAATAACATATACAGATAGCAGAAGAGTGACGACAAGGTAAATAATAGGAAAACGCAAAAAAACTACAAACTAATAGGACATATAGCAAAACATTACATGTAGAAAAAGTAATAAACAGATAAACATGTTAAAGATCAACACTTTACAGGTGTGCCTTGCAGAGTTCACGGAATGTCTTAGGGTTACATTCACGTACTGTGGTTTCAGGAAGGTAATTCCAGTTAGTAATAGCGAGAGAAAGTGGGTAATATTGGAATTTATTAGTTCTGGCGAATAGAGCTAGGTTTAATTTTTAGGCTGCGGTCGTGACGCAAGGAAATGTGAGGAGGTGGGTGACAGTTGGTGTTTCGAAAATCAGAAGAGGAATAGTAAGTTTTCTGAAAAAGGACAAGACGAGCAAGTTGAGTTCTTTGAGATAGAGGGCATAGGTCGTGGTTGAATTTTAGTGCAGTTACACTTGACGTTCGTGAGTAGTCATGTGTTATAAAACGTGATGCCTTTTTTTGCACAGATTCGAGTTTAGTAATGAGATATGATTGATGAGGCCACCAAATAAAGTTGGCGTAGTCCAATTTTCATCAGACGAAAGTCTTATAGGCAGTTAGTTTAACAGAACGGGGAGTGGGGTATAGGTTACGTTTTATGTATCCTAGAGATCTGCATGCACTAGCCACTATATTGTCAATATGAGTATTCCAAGTTAGGTCTTCAGAAAATGTTACGTCTAAATATTTGTAAGTTGGTACTTTTTCGAGAGGCAGTGTTAGTAAGGTGTAGTTACGTACAATAGGAGATCGCTGACCAGTGGATGTTAAAAGTTTGCTCTTGGTTATATTGACCTTCATCTGCCACGTGTTACACCAATGAGACAGAACATTAAGATCCTGCTGTAGTAATATTGAATCTTCAGGGTTAGTGATGCAACTATAAATCACGCAATCATCCGCGAAAAGCCTAATAGATGCTGTTATCTGGTGAGGAACATCGTTAATATATATAAGAGATAAAAGCGGACCGAGAACGCTGCCCTGGGGGACGCCCGACAGTACAGGCAGTCTTGGTGATCTGGCATGCCCATGGTGAACAGCTTGCTTACGGTTAGTTAAGAATTCAGCTATTCAGAGTATAAGAGATGGATGGATGTTAAGTTCAGAAAGTTTGTATAGAAGTCGCTGGTGAGGAACCGTGTCAAATGCTTTAGAGAAATCGATGAAGATGGCATCAGTGGGTTTAGAGGAATGAAAGTTGTTATGCAAATCGGTTGCAAACTCAAAAAGCTGGGTTTCGCATGAATATCCCAACCTGAAACCATGTTAGTTGTTACATATTAATTTATTTTCCGACAAATAGTTCATAATGTGGGAGTAGACGACATGTTCAAAAATTTTGCATGGCACACTTGTCAGCGATATGGGTCTATAATTCAAGTGAAAAGACGGTAAGAGTGCAGGCGAGCTGGTGGTAGCTAATCATGTTGTATTACACCTGAGACTGCGGTGGATGAAATCGGAAGAACTTTCAGTAGAAGGAACAGACACAGAGAACGTCTCAATGACGTTCTCTGTGTCTGTTCCTTCTACTGAAAGTTCTTCCGATTTCATCCACCACAGTCTCAGGTGTAATACAACATGATTGACTATAATTCAAGGCAATTTCCTCGAATATACCAAGCGACAACCCAGAAGGGTAACTGACAGCATCGAAAATAACACTTTGATTTATGTTCACGTTTTTGTTTAAAAGCATTGCCAGAAGAGTCCGACATTTTACCGGTGCTAAAATTAGAACTGAAGAAAATGTGGCCATGTATATGAGGAAAAAAAACACCGTAAGATCGGAACTGTGCCGAAGTTTGAAACAGAGCACCGTAGCTTGTGGCCAGTTGGCTAGTTCGGTTTCCGCATCCATGCATATTCGACGCACACGCAGTGCGTATACAGTAAACAATCGTAGCGATTGACTTGTGATTACAACTTCACGTCGATCGCCGGCGCCAAAAGCTGGCGACGACTGGTGTAACATACGTGAACGCGGCTAAAGTAGCCCCACTCGCCTTTACCTCCTTAGGCCTAACCGAGATAGGCCTAACGAGAAACCATTACCGGCAAGCGCGTTCCTGCCTTTTTCACCTGACTGCCCACAGGGTTCCTGGACTTTCCCGGTGTGTTCGGGGCTTGATGAAGTTAGATAATTAAAAGACAACCGCAGGTGCGGCGCCGTTGCGCAATTAGGTTGCATGTTCGCCTGGTCCTACGAGCGTACGACGGGGCTAATTGAGCGGCCGCTCAGCAGCACCTGTTGAAGTGGCCAGGCATGCAAGCGCGCGTCGCTGGAGTTGTGCCCAAAGGACGCTGCATGCCACCTGGGTGCACCATCGGAAACCCATCGAGCGGTTTGGGTTACACGTCGTTAAAGTTGTGGCGCTGCACTTAACGATGCGACTCGCGAGTCTCTTTCCTTCGGCGATTTTCCAGAGTGTAAATAAGGGTAAACAAGATGAGGAAGGCGACTTTATCGTTTCGTGTCGGGCGCGTTCTCGCGTGAGTGTCGTTTGGACTTCCGAAGAGGAAACTCGAAAGTCGTTGCAATTGAATGACTCGGAATCGGTGTGTGGGCGGAAGTCCTCCTATGGAGCGAATAAGGATGGGACTTGAGTTGATAAGAATGCACACACTCGTCTGATGTGCTTCATCGGATGAACACGACGACCATAAACACACAAAACACAAACCTAGCATATTGGACGGAATAAATGAGCAAGTTGGTGCACCGGAAATATTGCTTTGTAATTTAGCGTTGTTCTTAGTATAGCTTGGCACGGGATACGCAAAAGAAAATGGGCACATGGCTTGAGAAGCTAGAGACAAAGATCAACAAAATTTAAAAAAGGGTGCAATTTGACATTTCAAATAACACAAATTATTGATGGAGGAAATACCACAATTTTTAGAAGACTTCTACGATTTAATTTGAAGGCGTTCGAATGCTCAATCATATTTTCCGAACTTTAAAGACTGTGCTAAGAGCTCGTAGAATTCAAGCTGTGGGGCAGAGGTTTTTAAAAAGTTTTCACCCTTCATTTTCAACGAAAAAGTATCTGCGAATTAACAGACAATGAAACAAGACGCTCTGCACGATGTGTGTTTATATATTCTCTATTATAAAATAAAATATACAGAAAAAGACGCATAATTAGTCACTTATGGTGGGGCATATTCGTCGTCTTGCAGAGATGGGGAGACAAAAGGGATGGGTGTAGAAATCTGCACAATGTCATTTGTCCAGACTTTACAAGAAGCGGCTAGGCTCATTCAGGATTTCTCGAGGCAATTAGAAGCACATAATGACATGCTATTTGAGGCCGTTTTTCCCGCTAAAACCCGCTCTCGGTCAAAGGAATTCTTACCTCGCACCGACGTCGGCGCGTCCTCCCTTCGCGAAGATGGCGCTCACCCAGAAACGTATATTCTACCCCCAACAGCATCTAGCCTATCATCACATCGGTTTACACATGGCATGCTTGAGAGGCGATATAGAAACAGAATACAGACACAATTCAGCGCTGCAGTTTATCCAGGATTCTTGCGTGGGAAAAAAGGGGGCGTTAAAAAATTTGGTAGAAGGGTATATAGTTCTAGCAAAACTTTATTCAAATTCAAACGGTCGCTTGGGCGTCCCAAGCGGACCGTCCACCGTAAAACGAGTCGGAAAAGTTGAGCCTGCACACAGAAATCTCAAACATTCACCGAATGTACACTCAGCGGGTTAGTTTTACCGTGTGAAATTTCAAGGCGTAGTGCTCCTTCTGTAATAAATTAGCAACTAAGCCCAGGTTGGACGCGTTTGCCGACGACTGAGATAGCGACGCTGGCGCTATCTCCCGATAGGCGCAGCGAGCAGAGAACAAAGTGCATCGCCTGCTCGATGCGCCTATCGGGAGATGGCGCCACAAGTAAATAGTGTGCGTGGCTCAGTCGGTCATCTGCGAACGCGCCCAACCCTGACAAGTTTTTTGCTATCACTTTTTACAAGAGGTCTACGCCTTGAAATTTCACACAGTAAAACGGACCTGCTCAGTGCACATTCGGTGAAAGTTTGAGCTTTCAATGCGCAGGCCAGTGGCGTTAGGATCAGTGGCACCGGTGCGTTGGCCCGCTGCGACCCCCGCCCTCTCGTTTCAAGCAACGAAACTTGAAATCAGAAGGCGGAGGGGTCGCGACCCCTCTCCCCTTTACTGCCGGATGGATGGATGGATGAATACGGCTGAGCCCTCTGGATCGGGCGGTAGCTTACGCCACCTAGCCAATTTGTCTGCACTGCACTGGCTGCGCTTCCTTGAGCGCTTCTCGCGCATTGTTGAACAAGTTGCCGGGGTTGTACGGTGTGGGTAAAAAAATGCAACTCACTTTAAAGAAATCTAAAAAGGTTGTCTCACACGCTCCGACACTGTCCTTTGGCACAAAAATGCAACTATGTGGTGCTTTGAAATGACACCGAATTTCTTTCATTAAAAGTGTGTTGCCCGCTAGGTGATGTACCATTTCGGAAGATGTAGTGCAGCTTAACTAACTATCACAGAATACATCCAACACCAGAGGAAACATGGAAGGCTAGACTGCAGCATCGTATGTTTCTATATATTTTTTTTTTCATTTTGTGGGAAATAATATATTATTTATCACCATCAGGCACTGAGCAAAATCATAGTAATGGATAGGGACAGAAACTTTTCGTGAACTTGGCTACTAGGATGAACGTTACTCTCAGTCTGTTTTACTGTAGGACTTACTTTAAAAAAATATTTGTTGTATATATAGGTGCTTCCTCTGTATCAACACTCCAGGAAGCAAGGGGAAGAAAAGAAATGGCTGCAGCCCTGGATGTTAAAAGGCGTTCAGGCTTGTCAACAAGATCAGTTTTCGAACGAAATAGATGGCTTTTTTATTATTCTTCCCTGGTTCCATGCACTGATACTAAAATGAGTCACTTTCATCTTGTAACTCTGAAATTATTGTGTCCAAAAAATATCCTGCACTATAAAGTCATTTTGTGCAATAAATATTAGGTACAATAAAGCTTGTTTAGAATCCTAAATATCTGGTTTTCAACATTGTAAGCTCAGTCCCCTGTAAACTTAGGTAAAAGTAGTCATTTTATGGTAAATAATCTAGATTAGTCACTTGAAAAGAAACCTAGCATTGCATTCCTCCTTTCAGTGCTCTCCTTTTTCGGCTTCATTGGGAACAGTGTCATATGTGTTCTTTGCGTCTACTGCGATCATGGTCTTCGGAAGGTTGCTTGGAGGTACATGAACGGATTCTTGTAGATGAGTGCTCGTCTATTTTGCGTTGATAGATATGGTGTAAAACCAGTTTACCTTTTGTGAATTGTTTTTTTTTTCTGTTTCAGGATTTATGTTATTTTTGCTAACACCACTCGGTCCAAGATTTTGCATAGATTGGAAGTCAGCGATATGGGACGTAAATGTTTTGTTTCGCCTCTGGGCACCGTTGAGGTCATCCATTCTTTAGGTATCGAAACTTCTTCTCAGATTCTGTTCATCAAGTCTCGTAGTTTTTGCAGGATTTTCTCTGGGAGGTTTCTGAGAGCCCAGATCGTGATTCTATCTTGGCCTGGTACCGTATCACACTTGGTTGGTCTTAGCGCTGCTGCAGCTCATCCACAGAGAAAGGTTGGTTCTCATCCAGGCCGTCAACCTCCCTCTTTGGCTCGTAGACAGGTTCGGCAGGTGGTGCCGCAGGTTGCGGAAAAAAGAGCCCGCCGCCAAGCCGCTGAGTGTTTCTTCAGACACTCCTAGTCGAAGGGCTACATTGCTTCCTGTACACGGCGCTTTTGCTTTGCCAATCATACTTCGATAGGTTCTCCATACCTTCTTGAGGTTTGTTTGGTCGTTGAAAAAGTAAAAATGGTTCTTCCAACTGCCTGCTTTGTTCAAGAGTATATTCTTTAGTCCTAGCCGTTGCCAGCTTTAGCTCCACCTTCAGCCTCTTGTCCGATTTCTTCTTGTGGTATCTCTGCAAGGCCTGTAGTATACTTGCTCATTAATTAAGCAGGTGCAAGTCGGGAGCTGGGTCTTCGCATTTCAGATTGTAGATTTTTCTTGCTTTTTTTAAGGCATCCTGGATCAGTCTGGTGAGAATCAAATTTTGATTTTCTTCTATGGCTTTCCCGAAGTTGTCCCAGCTTATGGAAGGGGCGTTTTTCTTCACCGAAGTCCCCAGAGGGTCTGGTTCTACGCTCCATTTGGTACTTCATTTGGAAGCCATGTCAAATCGGGCGTTGTGTCCTTCTGCTTGGGACCCTGTGCTATTCTCGTGCATCCGTCCATTTCGTTGACTAGGGTCAGCCCGTGTTTTTTGCAGATCTTATTGATTAGAATGCCCTCTTGTCGTTCTTTTCGTATCCCCGACTCTTGTGCTTGACGTTAAAATCCCCGACGATTATGGTCAGAATGTTGGACTTCAATAAGCCTTCCAGCCATGTTCCACTTTCGGATGCCGGTTCGTTTGGCCGTCTGTACACGTTGAGGACCTTAGCAGCCTAGCTTTACGGTGATTCCTATTACCTCTCTCCCCGTGTTACAGGAACTTTGTGTCTCCAGTTGGGATTGCGGTATGACTTTCTTCATAAATGTCGCCGCTAAGCCAAATTTTCTAAACAATGGGCTTTCGTTCCTCTTCATCGATGGTGCAGTATAAACGTTATAGCCAGGTAACTTGAGATTTTCGCAGTCCGTTTCTTGCAGCAGGATGATTGCCGATTTGTCAGCATCCATGTGTTCTAATCTCAGTTTTAATTCTGCCGCTTTTGTCTTAAAACTTCTGCAATTCCACTGTAGGAGCCATGGATCTTTCTCTTGCGTTCGGGCGGTATTTCTAACTCGTTCTTTGCCGTCAGTGTCCATTCAGCTCTAGGAAGAGGTTGTTCATGGCAGTGTTTATTAGTGATCATATTGAGAGGTTGACTAATTATTGCTTTCCTTTCTGCTTCCCTCACTATTTTGTTTGAAACTTGAGAGGAAGGTGCTTGATTGCGGGGCTATTCCATGCCCCTAGGTCTTTCACCGGGGTGAGGCTTTGCTGTGTCGGCTGATGAGGTTTGCTTTGAGGCCACTGCGTTTTCTGGCAGTCTATGTTCTTCCTCTCTAGCTTGGCTTGCGGGATCTTTCTTTTGGGGCACTAGTTGCTAGTTTCAGAGCTTGGGCCTCCACAGTTGCGGAATTTGGGAGGGAAAATACAGTCTTCACCTTCGCGGTGTTCATGCCTGCATTTGTTGCATATTTTAGCTTCATTTGGACAGACATCCGACTTGTGCCCAATCTTGTCGCAGTTATAGCAGACCAAGGGTCTTGGCTTATACGCCGCTACCCAGTATGCTTGGTAGCCATGTTGCAGGTGTGTCGGGGTAGTGTTACCTTTAAAGGTAATCAGTATAGTGTTGCCTGCTTTCCCAATGCTTCTGGCAGTCACTATCTCGTGAGTTCTGCAGCTTAGGTTTTCCATGAGAGCCGCAGGGGTTACGTGGTTCTCTCCGAAGAGATATATGATTCCTTTAACTTGACTGTTAGACGTGGCCAAGTAGGGTGCGAGTTCATATATTTTTGTTCCTTTTTCCATCGTGGAGATCGTCTGCTGTTTCTTCGAGACTATGGACATTGCGTTGATTTTCACGTTCGTGTGAATGGTGAAGCCTTCTTTGGATCGTATTCCGGCTTTAACCATGGCCGCATGAATGTCCAGGGAGCTGAACTTGCGTACCTTGCACGTGGGCTTAATGACTACAACTAGCGAATGGTTAGCCTGCGCGGCTGAGAGCTTCGTCCCCGTTACTTGCTAACTACTACGCTTATCACCTTGCGCCTGCTGCCAGTCTCCGCTTTCCTTTGAGTCTTCCTCCATAGGCGCCGTATTGCTTCCGTCGTGTGCGACGGAGGCCGGTTCTGCTATTTGGGTATTCCCCAAGGCATTGCTGATGGGAACGGATACAGTCGGCTCTGATGACGCAGATTTCGTTCTGAGATACTCCCCGAACTCCCTTGTTTTCGCAGAGCGTCTTGAACCACGCGAGATGGTCCAAGATGATTCTAAGTAGTTCTCGGTTTAGAATTAAAGTATCGAAGGCGTTCTTATCTTCTTGGGTAACTTTGAGACTGGTACAGGACTTACCTGTTGGGTTCAAGTTTATCTTCGCAATTACATTAAAGAGGCTAAGAAATTAAACGATTTTCAAACTATAGAACCTGTTAAGTTCAAAAGTTCGACGAACTACGAACTTCTGAACAAAAGTTCGACAAAGTTCACCCCTATAGGCTCAAGGCAATAAATGTAAATAACACAAGATGTCAATGTGTGAAGTGGAGCTGAAACTACACTAGCTGATCATGCCACAAACGACTCACTTGTAAAGCGCTGAATGATCACTCTGGGGTGGCTTCGACCTTACGCCTTTTTCTTTCAACTTACGCACAGAGCCTCTCCCGCATGCAACTCCGTAGGCTGCCCCGAGGTAACCTGTGGGCCAACAGATCCCTGATCTTCAGGCTTGCAATTCAACCGAGGCGCTTCGCTGGGAGCTTCCTTCATGGCATTAGTTGTTTTTGAACGCAAGTCCCCCGATTTCTTCAAGTCAAGGAAAGGCGCGAGCGGAGCGCGACGCCGGTGCGCTACAGCGAACGCTGAATAGGCGCTTACTTTATCTTTAGTAACCGCTTTTGCATTTTAAAGCGGCCAATATCTCCATTCCTCGAAGAAGTTCCAGGAAGCGGCAGATATGGTTAGCCCGGTGACCCCTAATTTAGTATGGTTGCATTCTCCTCAGCCTTGACCTCTGTCGGGTGCAGTGCCTGTGTTTTCTTCATCCCACGGGCCAACCCGCCGAAAATAATGAGCTCAGAGCAACTAATTTTCGGGAAGCCTGAATGCCTTTATGCGCATGCGTTCACCTGTATATATATTTAGTAGTCTTATGCCAGCATGGTATTTACGCGATGTTTGATCGGGTTGCTACTATACCCGTTTTCACCTCAGGGAAAAAAAGGAAGTTTTGCTCATTGTTCATACGCCGTGCGAAATACTTCTTACGAGATTTGGTTATCGGAGGAAGAAGCGACGTGTTTTGGCGTTTAAAACGTGCACATCCTTATAAGATAACACTTATCTAATATAAAATTCACCTACATTTATCTTCTCTACATCAATAAGGAAATTAGTAATGTTCCGCGAGAAGCCGGACTTTTTTTGGTGCTTGAGGTGAAAACAAGTAGTTTGCAAATAAGTTCACCTTACCGCCTCAGGGCTTTTCGATGAACCGTTCAACCAGTTCAACGCTTGTTTCATAAGTAACTTCAAATAACGAGTAATATAGGTAGTACCATCAGTACCACAATACTGAGAAGGAAGGAGTATATTCAAGGCATAAGAGAAATGGGCAACGTTCAGTAAAATTTGTAGCACATTTCGGGATTTTTAATGCGAAAGCATTAACTGTCCCGTAGAGCGAACCGACGTCATCAGCTTTGAGACCACGCCAAACGTTGGCCAAACGGCACCCAAAATCCCCTTTTCAAGTGAAGCCGATTTCTGATGGATTATACTCCCATTGGCTGGCGCGCGTCATCAAGGAACGAGGCTCCCATTAACTCTCCGTGCGGCGTAATTCCCCCCCCCCCCCAAAAAAAAACAAAAAAACAACATGTAAATAAGCTTTTTTTCATGGCGGCGCAGCGCACGCAGCGGCACGAAAGCCCCTCGATAAATGTGCGCTTGTCTTGAAAGTAGCGTCAAATGCGCCAGCGCACGAGGCCCTTGTCTCGAGCGGCACTTGGAAGCGAATGGTGGCGGACACCCGCTCGTGGCACGTGTCTTGCGCGTTTCCACAACAATGGTTGGCGGCACTTGAAAGCGCGAATTTTATCAAGGGACTTTAAGCGGTGCGGCGGCCGGTAAGGAGGAGCGGTGGCGGCCGAGCCAGAGCCCGCCCAGGCAGACTCCGCAGCGCGGCACGGCCACTTCTCGAAAGCGGCGCTTGGCCGTCCGCCGGCAAAACGTGGCCGTTCACGCCACTACGCCGCAGACGAACTATAAGGGAGCAGAAGAGCGACATGGATGCTTTTGCATTCACAACTCATAAGAAGTGCTTAGGTGTCCTCGCACTTTTATAGATGAATTCATAAAAACTTAGTGAAAATACTAAGTGCGCAGGCGAGCTGGTGGTAGTTAATCATGTCGTTTAACACCTGAAACTGTGGTGCAAAAAGAAAAAAAAGAAAAATCTTTTAGTTGAAGGAAAAGACACAGAAGGGAACGCCTCAGCAGTTCCTTTCTGTGTCCGTTTCTTCGATTAAAAGGATTTTTTCTTTTCTGCACCACAGTCTCGGGTGTCAAACGACATGAAAACTTAGTTTGAAATTCAAAGACTTCGAACTTAAAGGAGCTGTGCAACAATTTCAGTGCTTCGCTTAAATAATTTGGAAGTCGGTGTCCCGACCCTTCTGAAGTAAAGAACAAAAACCGCTTTTGCCTGCATGTCCCAGTTGTTTGTTTTTTTTTTTTTTTCAAAATTGACAAAGATTGAGGTTTTCGGCACCTCTCAACTCCTTCAATAGCCAAGAGGAGCTAGGCCGTGGCAAAAGAAAAAGGCGTCCAGCTCTTCCTCTTGACTATGATGATGAGTTAGCGGCCAGCACGGACACTACAGGTACTGACGATGACTATACGCCACCAAAACCACCAACGCCACCTCAGCTACAGAAGAAAACTGGTATGACCCCATTCTCCGTTGGTCGTGATCTAGATGCTTGAGAAAAGGCATTTTTTGGGGATGTCTAAATGCAGACGTTTTGTCTACCAGCCATGCTATTTCTGTATTTCCAGGTGCCAATGTTTCCGGGCCACCTCTGCATCACTCTGGTGCGTACACCTTTTGTCAGCGCCTGTTTAGATGCATAAATTAAGTAATTGTGATAATCTCTCTGCAGCACTGTACGAAATTTCCACATCACAGGCGCGTGCACAGTCTCCGTGCATGCAGCCACAGCAGAGAGCTAACTGCTTATGCACAGGGTGAATGTTTTGTAGAAAATCGATTTGGGATTTCAGGCGTTCATGTCTCACCGGTGCGCACACACAGTAGGAGCTGGCAGCCACAGTACTCAGCTACCCAGCATGCAGGTAGATCCCACAGCTTGAGTGGTATCTGGGGGCTTTGATTCATTCTATCTCAGATTTCTCCGGATTTTCATATATACGATTCAGCACTTTGCAGAAAATCGATTTGGGATTTCAGCTGCTGGTGTCTCGCCGGCGCACGGGCACCATGCTACCAGGAGGCCACAGGACACGAGCACCCAGCATGCAGGTAGACCTCACAGCTTGAGTTCTCTGTGGGGGATCGATTAATTTCTTTCTCACATTTCCTTGGATTTTCACATAACATTCAGCACTTTACAGAAAATCGATTTTGGATTTCAGCTGTTGATGTCTCGGCAGTGCACACATACCAAGCTATCAGGAGGCCACAGGACACGAGCTCCCAGCGTGCAGGTAGATCTCAAGGCTTGAGTTGTATTAGGGGCAATTGATTCATTTCTTTCTCACATTTTCTTGGATATTCACATAACATACAGCACTCTACAGAAAATCGATTTTGGATTTCAGCTGCTGATGCCTCGTTAGTGTGTACATACCAAGCTATCAGGAGGGCCCAGGACACGAGCACCCAGCATGCGGGTATACCTCACAGCTTGAGTTGTATCTGGAGGAATCGATTCAGTTCTTTTTCACATTTCCTTGGATTTCCATATGACGTTCAGCACTTTGCAGAAAATAGATTTTGAATTTCAGCTGTTGATGTCTCGCCGGCGCGCGGGTACCATGCTACCAAGAGACCACAGGACACGGGCTCCCAGCACACAGGTAGATCTCACAGCTTGAGTTGTATTTGGGGGAATTGATTCATTTCTTTCTCATGTTGGGATTTTTTGCATAACTTTCGGTATTTCACAGAAAATCGATTCTGGATTTCAGGTGCCAATGATATTCATGATATTTGTTTTGTGAATTGTAACGTTTTCCCATTCCTTGCAAATAATCAAGTTGAAATAGTATTTTGTGAATTTTCAAATGCACCTCTTAAAGCTGAAAACACTTCTCTTTCTGGCACTTGAGGAGTCCACTCAGATCCGTAGGTTCCTGGGCCGGCTTGCTCGAGACAGCGTCTCAGATTGAGACTGCTCAAAGAAAACACTGTCAACGCTAGCGCTCCGAGCGCCCCAGGCCCCAGCCTTAATAGCGTTCGAGCGCCCCAGCCTTGCTAGCGCTCGAGCGCCCCAGCCTTGCCAGCGCTTTCTATGAGCAAGTTAGCCCTGGTATGTCATCTCTTCTTGAGTATCTACCAACAAATCCTCAATTATGCTTTGCACATGACAAAGATTTTAAATGAAAAAGGTATTGTGTCAAGAATTTGCAACTTCCGTGTTTGTCAGTCACTTTTGCAGCACCACAAAGCAATTCGAAATTGGACAGCAATGAAATCGTAGCACTCAAAAATCTATAGCATATAGCCTCGATTTTAAGGTTAGTGTGCTTCGCCAGCGGAATTTCATTTTGATATATGTTATCCATATCGCGGTACTTCTCGACACAATGATTAAATTAGAGCGCAATTTACAAGTTTGGCATTGTTCGGGAATCATGAATGCCTTTGGTGCCTGGAGTAATATAAAAATGCGAGAACCACTATGCGTGTAAAACCACACTATGCTTGTAGTTGTAATTCAGTTACGTTGTAGGTGAATGTTATCACATATTTCTGATCTGATTGCAGTTTTGATTTTCTTTCTACCAGAGACACCACATGACAGCCCAGGGTGGCGATACAGCAAGGGAACGAACAACTCGTATTTTGAAGAGCATCTTATTGTCAAGCGTTGCGGCTGAATACAGCTGGTGTGCTGCAGAGAGGAAGAAAAAGTTCGAGGAACTTAACATATGCAAGCTCATGTGTAGGAAGTTAATCTTTTAGCCTGCTCTATGCAGTTTTCAGTATGCAAGAACAGCAAGTCAACTATTAATATTTGAGTGTGGCTTTTGCACTTATCTCGATTCAAAAGCACAACGAACGTAGTAATAATTATTTCGAATTATCTTTGTATATAAGCGAGAAGCTCATCTAAGAAAGCCAAGGACACTGCACGTAACTTTGCGTCGGAAGAAATTTAGATGCCACTGGTTTCCATGACAGCTGGGTTCAAGGTATCGTACTCAAATAATTGATGTAGGGTGTAGCTTGACTTCTTTTGACGCAAAACAATAAATCTTTACACCTAAATCTAAGATGGCTCACTGAATTTGGCATAATAACTTTTTTGTATGCAGGCACCCTTACCAGTCGTCATAAACCTGAGGAAGCCATCGCTACCAGCCATGTCATGGCTTCGTCATGCTGCTGAACGGGTGGCGGCAGGAAAGAAACTCGCAGGAAAGGAGGATGGCATGGCACCAATACTGGACTGAGAAAGCATCACCTCTACAATGCAGCCCCAATGGTGCGGCGGCCTTTTGAAAGGACTGCACAGATCGGCTCGTGAACGTTCTGCACTACGATTTACTTTGAAGGTGCACCAAGGTTGTGTATTTGTATGTTAAATTTTCAAGGCAAGAATTTGCTTGAGTAAAAATTTGAAAAAACAGCTTGTTGCTTTAGCCAGTATGCCATCTGTGTTTTGCAATACAGTATACAGCATCTTTCTGCCACACTTGTCTATGCTACTCTTGTGCATGCATTTCATGCATATTTGCCTGTGTTAGGCAAGTCCAGAATAACTTATTTAACTTTGCTTTTTTGTATGGGCCCAGCTTTCAACACACTACTGCTATTTAGGCTTTATTGATGTTTAATGTAAAGATCTGATGTCGCGAAAATGTAGTTTCCAGTAGTAGGCAAAATGTAGTTTATACATTTTGCCAAAGCAACACTTTGCAGGACTGTACTGCAGGCAGTCACTGTACACCATGAACCCTAAGCTGTAAGGGCATCGAAAGCTTTGTGCTTGCTGAACAAATTAACCTTAAAACATACTCTGCAGTATTTCAGTATTTAGTTATATGCGCGTTATGAATATCTTCTCATCTAGTCAAATACTGAGCTAGTACGTTTCATATTTGCACCAGGGGGTGAAGCTCTCGGCTACTTCCGTCCGGCCGCGTATATTTATGACGTTCGTCCGGTCCGGCGAACTGCTTCCGATTGCCGCGCTCCCAGCGGGCGTTGGCACTTGTTATTTTATTTTAAATAAATATGATTCATATATTTAATGTAGTGAAATAAAGGTGAAGTTGTTTTGAAGGTGTGAATGGCTTTGAAGCTTGTTATCGTAACTTTCTCTTTCACTCTTTCAACGTGTCTGGGCACGCTTCTCTCTCTCCGAACCCGCGCCTCGCGCCTCGAGATGCGATGACCGCTGGCGCCGGGGAGTCGGTGGACCGTTAGAACGCGCGAGAGACGCGAGCCCGCGCGCTGTTTCGCTTCTGGGAGTACGTCGGGGCGCGAGATTCGTGCCGCGTTCGTGCGTGCGCGGCTTTCTTTTCTTTTTTCGTGAGAACTCGTTGTTTTTGTAATGTGGTCAAGCATGGATTTTCGTCATCACCACACCATCTGCTCTGCCAAGTGGGGAAACAATTACTGCCGAAAGCCGGACACCAATGGTTTCGAGGTCCAATGGACGGGGCGTGAGGTACGCTCTTTTGGTCTTCTCTTGCTTAAGATTCTGATTATATGTTTGCAGCAGAACCTAACTGTCGCAGTGGTAGTGAGTATTAATTGTTTGATTTTGCCAATAGCTGCGATGGTTTCAAATCACAAAACCAAATTCTATCATTGTTTAGTATTCCCCTTCATTCGCCGCGAAAAATGTCGTTGTCAAATATCTGGCGACTTCTATGTAATATCAAGATCGAGCACATATGCTCACTTCAAAAGATGGTAAACTTTTTGCAGTGAGCTATTTATTTGGGATTCTTGTCAGCGATTCACGCGTGTGTTCGCGAGGAGTGAAAATGAGACTAAATATTTTTCGATGAACTGAGGATGAGCGATGCAGCGATCCGCACTGGTTTCCCGTTTCGTTTAGCAGTGACGCACTCGTAAATTTAAGTGACAATATTAAAAACTAATACAGGTTCTCGATGCAGACTCGATACCAAAGACTGAGCTTCTGTTATTTTTAACCGTATTGTTTAGTTTCCTTTAGTTACAATACACCGTCGTCGGTCTTTACTTACGCTTACTTGTATAATGAAATTCGAAATGATTGTCAATTTAGCGTGGAGGCATTTAACTCAAGAAGAAAAACGGAGGGGACACGAGTATTTAATGTCGCTGTGTTGAACTCGAGGTACCGTTTTTTGAAAGGAGGTACAGATAATGCTCGCTGTTTTCATATGACCATGTCGGGCACGTAAAAACCAATCAAGCAAGTAATTCAACATTTCTTTTTTCTAGGCTTCACGCCTGTGGCTGAACGGCGCAAGGCTTGTGAGTATACGCCAAGAAGCTGGAATAGGATCACGAACCTACAGAGAGTTTATGTAAATTTAGCAAAGTGTTTTTGCAAGGACGCATGTCATCACCTTCGTCGCACGTAGCCTTAACGTTTTATCCTGTTTTGTTGTTCATTTCTTTGATTCTTGTGTGCAAAATAATGAGAAATTTCTTCTGTATTTTCTACTGCCTGTTGAATAAAAATGAAGGCAAACGAACAAGCATTGCATATTTTTTGTGTATGTGTCACTTTCGTTGCTTTGCTAGGTTTCTGCTGCTTTGCTGCTGGTCTCGGTTTCAGTGCTGGCTTGTGCGCGTTTCAACGCACATTAACCAGCATTGAAACGCGACAACCAGCAGCAGAGCAGCAGAAACCGAGCAAAGCAACACAAAAAAACGGGGCGAAAAAAAAAAAAAAGCTGCAATATTTATTTTTTTGATTCTAGGTGGCGCAAGCTACCAAAATCCATCCAAGCACAATGGCGCTGCCGTGCGGTTTCGGTTTTGGTTTCGCTGTGCCGCCATGTTGATTTTAGTACAGCCACCAGATACAAGGGGATTCAAATGGCGCTGCGGACTCCCGGGGTGTCCCAATTCGCGTTCCATGGGCGGTATAGGAAGTTGCACTCCACTGTTCGCACTCTACAGAATGTTTGTGATATGACCAGACACTGATATGTTTCATGTTTCTACCCTTTAAACAATGTTTTAGTGCTATGCATAATTGAGCAATCTAGCCAAATATAATTGCACTTTGTTTCATGTTTTTACCTTTTAATAAATATGTTTGAGTGATATGCCGAGTTAAGCAGCCTAGTCAAATGCAATGATAATACGAGAGTGCATCAAAAAGTTTCTAAAGTGGCGTCACTGAACAGAAACCAAACACGTAGTACCGCAGTGCAGCTACCGATTCCTGGTAGGCTTGCCAGTTAGTGTATGTAAATTCATTGTGCAGGCAAAGGTGATCCATGCTGCAATTCTTTGTTTAGAACGTAGTTCACAACTTCCTCGTTGCTTAAGAGAACTGAAAGACTCCGCCTGATTGTGCGCATTAAACTTGGCGTGAAAATGGGGAGGACATGCGGGCAACTCCTTGAGCAAGCCTTTGGTGACCGTGATTTAGGAAAAGCAAATCTGAGTGGCATAAACGTTTCAAGCAGGATCAGGAATAGCTTGAAGACTATGGACGAGCAGCTAGGACACCTTCCGACAAACATAACACTTGAAGCTCCGACGGTCTTCCGAGTTAACCGTTTTTTTTTAATTTATTGATTTTATTTATGCAGATACTTACATTGCCCAGAGGGCATCATAGTAGGGTGGTTTCTGAGCTGGTAGTTCCAGTTACACCAGCTCAGAAAATAATTTGATGGCATCTAATATGTCATGTTGCTGCCCTTCAAACTATACGTTTACACAAATTCAAAAATAAACATTAAACATATAATCATAGTTCAGGCAGTGACAAATAACAAGTGTCTTGTAAAACTGGAAAACGTAAGGAGGTTAATTAACAGTTGAAGTGTAAGCTATTCTTAGCCTTTAATATCCATGTCACTAGCATGTTTGTATTTTTCCCAAGTCAGGGTTGCCAAACGTTTGTTAAAGGAGTTTGTGCGGTTTTCACACTATTTTTTACACTATATTTGATGTATGCAAGCAGCTTGAGTTTTTCATTTGTCTTTAGCAATCAGAGTTGTAAAATATGTTCTAAACAAAGGAGCGCAGCTCAGATTCACTCGCCTAGCTGTGTGATGAGTTTTGGCACATTGACTGGAAAGCCTACCAGAAGCGTCAGCTGGCATTGCATGCGATACTGCATTTTGTCTTTGTCTAGTTACACCATCTCAGAAACCAATTTTGATGCCACCTTATATGTTCCATGTTTCTGCCCTTCAAACGATACGTTTGCTCAATAAATAATAATAAAACTTGATTTGTTTCAAACAACACCCCTTTGCACCTGTCTACTTATTATAACAGCTACAGTATATGAAGGTAGTCGAGTATAAAAATACAGAATGCCCTAATGATGTCCTAACATGGTCCAGAAAACATCCTTTTTCGAACATCCTCCAGACGTACTTTCGTGTTTCACTTCGGATGTTTTCTGAACTTTATTAGGACATCCACGCGATGTCCTGAACGTCCCAGATGGGACAACCGCAGGATGCCCGCTGGATGTCTGTGTGTTGTCTGGGGAGATGTGTTTTCTGTCCTTTGTGACAAGATAAACAATGTCAAAACTAGAAGATGCAAATTCTTTCAATGTTAAAATCGTTGCACCGCTCCTTTAAAATCGAAACTTTCGACTTTTTCGACCTTGTAACTCAAAAAAATGCTATATGTTCGAATATTTCGAACTTGAATCTAAAATAAATTCGAAATGTTCGAATTTTTCAAACGGTCTGTCAGAAAATTTAAAATCTTTGAACTCAAATTTTTTAAAACCTTAATATTTTCGAATTATTTGAATTCGAACCTCAGCGGGGTTCTAAAGTTGCGAAATTTTCGAATTCGCATCTTTGCAAGGTTCGAAATGTTCGAACGTTTCGACCTCAACCTTCGGGAGGTTCGCAGCATCTTTAGTAGTCACCTACATCTCTAACCACGTGGCACAAATCGTGACGCCATGTACTAGGCGGCCGGACATAGCTCGGCGCAAAAGTGAAGACGTTTGCATCCTCCGACGATGCCTGTACCACGGCCGTGCCGGTGCAAACTACAACGGCATCAAGCTTTTTTTCTGCGCGATGCGTTGTTTCCGCAGGAGCGATTTGGCCAGTTTCCAAAAATACCCCGTGTATTTAACAGACTATATTAAAGGGGCCCTGCAATCATATTTAAGCGTCTACCTTTTTTGTGGTTTCCACGTCTCTTGGGGTTCGGGCAAGCCAGCGGGCACGGAGGGAGTAACTAAATATCAGTGCGTCATATTTTAACCGGACGACGCGGAAACCTCCTCCACCGACAAGGGCGACCCGCGGTACCGAAAGCGCGCAAAATGTGACGTCTTTGGTCCTGGGCTTACTACTGGTCAGAGCCGCTAAAAGCTTTTCGTTTTAGTCGAGATACAAAATATAAGTGTCGCGAACCGTTTCAATTATGTATGAAAGTAGTTTTTGTTCAGTATTCTAGATCAGAAAAGACAAACGCAGTTTATAAAGTACGGAAACAAGAAATGACCATCGACACTGCCACCAAGCGGCGGAAAAAGCGGCGCATATTAGAAAGGGCTACGTGGGATGAGGCGCCGACGAACGGCGAGCGTAGAAAGTTCCCGGAGCGTAGAAAGGCCATTTGGCGGTATGGCAGCGCGAAGTGGCTCCCGTTCTGAACTGATCTTTACCCCGTGTTTGCTGTCGTTTGTGGCCAATGAAGTGTTATGCCGAAATAGTCTTTAATTGCGCAGCAAATGCAATGCGAGCCGCCCTGGCCGCCCGCTTCATACAGCCTATCCAACACACGCTTTAGTGGCGCCCTCTTGAGCCGTCGACACGGAATGCGGCAGCCGTGAGCGTTCGATGAGCTCACTATCCCTCCTCTAGTTCACGGCCACTCAAGCCAGGACCTACGACGTCATGAAGGAGGTTATTTTTTGCTTGTTATTGTAATTCTAATTTGCCTGTAACTTTTAAAATAAAGCGAATTTCGCGAAAAGAAAGTTTCATTAAGTTACTACGTTCAGTGCGCTTAGGTTCGGTGCAAATTAAAAACCAGTCAAAAAGTTGTTGCAGGGCCCCTTTAACTTGCCCTAGAACCCCAGGAACACACAGAATATGCCAGCAAAGCTGCTTTTGAGTATGACTTTTAGATGTTTTATTTATTTAAAAAGCCCCTGAATAGAAAAAAAAAATGTGTCAAAAAATTAATTTTACGCGAATTTTTTTTTAATATTGACGTTGAGAGACTTATTTGAAGTTCTGCGCCCAAAGTCCATAATGTCACGGGTCATTCCGGAATGACCATTCGCCCTTTCCAGCTCCACGTGAAGGCGAAGCCGATCCACCTCTCCTCCACGCGCCCGAAATGCCGAGAAAAAACAAGTGGAAAGGAGGTGACTACGACTAAATCGCGTCTCGCGCAGTCAATTATGCTAAACAAAATTATTTTTTTTAATATTGACGTTGAGAGATTTATTTGAAGTTCTGCACCCAAAGTCCATAACGTCACGGGTCATTCCGGAATGACCATTCGCTCTTTCCAGCTCCACGTGAAGGCGAAGCCGATCCACCTCTCCTCCACGCGCCCGAAATGCCGAGAAAAACAATACATGATTATATGGATTTGTCAACCGTCCCTAAAGGAGTGTTTGGGTGTTTAAGAAATTCTAGGCTTCACACAACAAATTTCCTGCAAGACAATTTAGGATTTTATTAAACCGAGATGCACGTTTTAATGGTGGCGTTTATGGTACTCTTAGCTCGGCAAAATTTTATAACCCACCGTTTTTCCCTTTGCGATTATTCCTCACTGGCACTAAAACAAGTCATTGCCCTTTGTATGGTATGCGCAAAACCTCAAACTTGGTAAGGGACAACTTCTTGTCACATTAACATGTTCTCTATTTGATTTTCAAATCTCCAATTATAACAAGAAGGAGCTGCTAAAGATATAACCTCAATAAAATATAGTAAAAGGCTTTAATTTTTGCGCTGACATTTTAATCTTCCGAAAGTAGTCTCATTTCTAAATAGTCCACATGAATAAGAAGAAAAAAGCCACTAATGGTACAGAGTAGCTCAAGCAGAAGTCATGGGAAAAACGAGCGCAATTGCCTTTTACACAGAAGAAGAGACCCATCCATTCATTAGATTAGGATTCGTACACAGAAAACAACGAGGCTGCTTGAATTCAAACCGACCTGCACCTACAATTTCCAAGGAACGGAAGTGAGGCAGTTACCTCGCCGCAGACTCTTCCATTAATTGAATGCACAGGAAACATTTCGTATGAATATCATTTACACATATTACTACATTCCACAAAACAGTGAACAAGGGAACATAATAAAGCTTCAATCTAAACACTTCTTTATGTACAACAGCTAAACTGGGTGTACCACATGGTCAGAGTACATCATCATCTTTGCAAAGTATGTATTTTTCGTTTTTAAATAACTGGATACTGCATATATATAATAGTTCTAATAAATATAGCAACTCTAAATCCCCTGCAAAAGAGGAAAATAAATGATCTAAATGCACTGAAGCAAACACTATGATCCTCGCTTAATATACTATCATACGACCTTCATGACTTTGTAACAGCATGCACAGGTTATTGTGCATTCTTTCGAAATCGCCGACACAATGGTCCCAAGGATAGAGCTACACAGAAATGGTGCAAAATCTCCACTAAATTAAACATCACAATGTAACAGCAGCTAGACTAAAGCTTGTGAAAAGAATGTCCCCGCAAGTAGAAAAATAGAGCTATGCAAACAGGTCACATACTCCACGCAAACACAAGTTGCTATATTCTCCCCCAAAAAATGTTTTCTTTACCGGAAGAAAACAAAAATGCCCAGAGTTCGTTAGGCTGCCATGTCAGTAAAGACAAAATTGCAATTCAAAAGCATTTAAGGGCAGAATAAGAAACACCATATCAAATAGCAAAAAGGGCAAGGTGAGCAAGCTACTGTGGCTAATGTGCTTCTCTTCTTGAAATATTGTTTTGTAAGAACCACTCCTGCTGTCTCTTTATTTTTATATACTTTTAGTCTGCTCTAAAACAAATAGAATCCTGCCTAATGCCCGTACGCACACACAGCTGCAGTACAAAGAGCAGTGTTGCTTCTTTGTAAATTCTCAAGAAACCAATCAGAACTGAGATGTGCAAATTCAGCATGGAGAAAAATCTCATGTGCTTATAAACCATGCTGGTGGGACAGCCCTGATAATGATGAGCACTGCAGGAGCAAACTCATAAATCAAATGAGCATTAGCCTCAAATTTACAACACTCAAAATTTAGAATTGTGAAGGTGAGATTAGATTGACCTTAATAAGGCACAGCTCACACAAACACAGACAAAAAGCAAAGCAGATAGCTGAAATAGAAATTCAGCCTGGGGAGGGGGGGGCAGCTCAACTGCAAGCTCTAGTGGTGCTTCGAACTTGATTGAAATCTTGACAAATTTCCATCAGTCGGTATCTTTCAAGTATGTTTTGTACACAACAAACAACAGCCCTTTCTCTGGCTCCTTTTCGCGTCGATGAATTTGCATATATTGAAGTTTGCAACAGGCTTTCGTTACAGCCAGAGTTGCGCTCGAGGACTAGAAGTCTACTAAATTTACGGACACGAAGAAAAACACAAGCACTCTGCAAGAACACTGCAGACAGAAGATGAGGAAGATTATTTTAGAAATGGGTAGCATAGTATCAATGAATCATAACCAGAGTCACAACACAGAGAGGTGAAAAAAAAATGCAGAAAGAGCTTGATGCAAGAACAGGGCACTGCAAGCCCTGCAGAAAATGTATAAACACCATTAGCTGACACCAGGCATGATTGATAGGAACAAACACAGGAAGCTCCTCATTCGGAATGTCGAGCCAACTGAAGAATACCGTCTTGCAGTGCGAATGCCACTGACGTTGGTGCCAGCTCCAACAGCTCTTCAAGAGTTCCGGACGATGATTGGCACTGCGATTACACAAATCGTCAGAACTAGATTTAACAATGCACAAGGTTGAAAGACAGAATAATAGAATAAGCTGAGCTATAAAGGTGTTTATGCCACAAAAATAAAACCTGATGTAACTAGAATCGATCGCATGCGACTACATAAACTTATATAAATTTTTGTTGCAAACCACACATTCATTTGATAAAGACATTCAATTAGGAAACCGAGGATCCAGTAAGGCAACCACGTTTGAGAGGATCTGTGATATCACCAACCAGTGTCCCCTCACTTTTCACAACTTCCTCACTAAGAACAGATGCATACAAACTACTCATGCAAGCAACACTTTTTGGAAAAAGAAATGAGTGGACAGTGAATGCAGGTTCAGGGTAGACAGTAGGTCAGTTACATTCAGTTATGTTAGAGTTCTGTCAGGGGTGCCTGATCCCACCATCCAAATTGTGAAATTAAAAAAAAAAAAAAATATTTCTTGCTTGTAATTACCATATTCTCCAGTGTATGTTGCAAATTTCGCCATAAATTTTCATTGGTGTGTCTTATACAACGGTGCGACTTATGTTCATTTTGTTTCACGAGATGGACATTAACTGTGCAAGATGTAGGCCAAATCGACATTCATGACAAAGAAGTGCAACTTTCACGAAAGTGCCACTTACCCTATATAGTACTAATTTTTTAAGTGAAAACAGCCATTTATAGGAAGATGCATCCTATACAACACTGTGACTTAGAGACCAGAAAATATAATACTTGAAACCTACCTATACACGTTTGCAAGTCGGACCTCAGAGCGCCGCCATCTTGAGCAGTTGGGGTGCGCTTGGGCGTGGCCATAATCCGATTACGTCCTTCTAAGGCGTCATAATCAGATTATAATGTACCCAAGCGCACCCCAACTGAGCAAGATGGCGGCACCCTGAGGCCATACTTGCAAGCGTGTATACTGATTATCAATTATTTTGTGCTACATTGTCAAGACCAGTGCAGCTTCCACAGTGCTTCGAAGTTGCAAAAGCTCCTTGCATGAGCACATGACTTCAATTGGCGTCCCCTTCGTACAAGAGTGCATGTGAATGAGACGCAAGACAAAACCACATGCTCTCGCAGCAGTGTGGAAGCTACGCTAGCCTTGCAAATGTAGCACAAAATAGTTGATGCCAAGCATAAAATAGCGAAACTTGGCATGCATATTAAGTAGCCCTATTATGATTTCATATCAAGAATATAACATTTTTCTGTGCCATGAACAGCTATAAGTAAATAAGCTGGCAAGAGGCGACAACATGCTTCTCCATCGATCTTAGTTCACTGGAACTGCCAAAATGTACTTGCACTTGAGCAGGAGCCCATACCAATCTCTTATTTAAATAAGTACACTCCCATTTATGCACAATTATCTCAGCCAAACCTTTTTTCTGGACAGTAGCTTTTTACTCTAATGCAGGGAAAGGTGGAAACAGAGCAACCTGAGGACAGAACTTTGCCAAAACAAAAGCAGGGCACCTAATGGGCAATTCGCCTCAATTCTTATCAGTGAAAGAGCTATGTTGTTCACTTCAGTGTTGTATAAAAAGACCATAACTTAAAAATTATCATCCAACTGCATTGAGAAGTTAATTAAACTGGGCATCAAAGTCTATCATGCAGTGAAACAGCAGAATCTGCAATTTTAGTAAAGACCAGCAATGCAGCCAACAGTGGTACTAGATTTGTCTGTCATGTCATGAAACCGGGTGGTGCGGGAGGGCACTCTCGAGTCGTGCACAGACCGTCGGGACCCAAACACAGCTGCCAAGTGGGAGCTAAGAGGGCCGTCCGGCAACTGGTTTCTGCGACGCTGTGTTTTCTCGGAAGTGGGCCAAGAGGAGAACAACCGGGAAACAGGGGCACGTCTGGAATTGGAGAAGAGAGCGGGGGACACTGCCTCCCTTTGCCGGGCAGAAACCACAGGAATGTGAGAGGAGAGGCATGGGCCGAGGAAGGCAGAGGCAGGGGTTGGAGACCAGTCGACCGGGGAGTTAGAATGAGGAACATCAAGAGAGATTTGAGTAACAAACTGAATCGAGGGAGCCAATGAGAGATTGAGAGAAGAAAGAAAGAGAGACATAAATCTGAGCAGCGACCGCGGAGTTTTAGAGAATGAACTCTACTTTTTGCTATATTGTTTATATTGTGTAAATACACCGCATATTAAACCAGTTTTGTACTCAAAGCGTCTCCGTCCTTGCATCACCAACGAAAACAAGGAGCAACGTGAGCGACAGCGGTATCTCCGGCCATCACCAACAGCAACACGCCAGCGGGTGTCAACGATCCTATCACCACATGGTGGCAGCGGTGGGATACGTCAAGTCCCTGCATCTTAGCGTCTGGTGGCACATGACCGAGGCAAGAAGGACAGTGTCTTTGCAAACAAGAGATCAGAGCGTGTGGAAGTGAAGTGTGCTGTTCGAGGACTACGGGACTGCAGGAAGACTCCAAACGGTGAGCGACAACCGTCATCATGGACGAGAGATTGTGCATAGTTTTGTTGGGTTTGAACAAGAAGCAGTTGAGAGCGAAGTGTTCAGAGCTCGGCATTGAGCGCATGGGGTGATTAAGAAACCAGAGCTTGTACAGTGCATTTTGCAAAAGCAAACTGATGGGGACGCGAGTGGCAGAAGGAGTGAACTTCGAGGCGGGCTATGCGACGAAGCATCGCCAGTCACGAGCGAGCATGTCGGGCGCTCCCAGATCACTGTGACTGGGAACTCAAAATCCGCTCACAGGAGCTGGAGCTGGAGATTCTACGAATGAAAGCTGGGGAGCGGAGCGGCAGAGACCAATCTATGTCGAGGTCGGGACTGTGTTCGAATCAGGAGAGTCGCGGGGATATGCACCGCTATGTTAAGCTCCTCCCAACCCTTGGGGAAAAACGGACATGGAGATGCAGTGGCGTAACGGGGTCAGCGGTACCGGGAGGTAGCCCGCCGCCCCCCCCCCCCCCCCTTCCCCCCGCTATCGCGCCGCCGCGACTCCCCCTCCCCCTTCCCTCCCTCCCTCCCTCCCCTCTCCCCCCCCCCCCCCCCCCCCCCCGCTCTTGTGGCCCGCCGACACCCCCGAGCGCTGCACCCGGGGCAATCCGCCCCTCCGCCCCCCCCCCCCCTTGTGACGCCACTGTGGAGACGTACCTCGCTATTTTTGAGAATATCTGCCAGATCCATCAGATTCCGCCAGAGCTACAGGCTTGCATCTTGGCGTTGGTACTGACAGGAATTGCCTTCAAGGCCTATTTGGAGCTGCCCGTTGCTGAAGCAATGGACTATGAGGCCATAAAGATGGCACTTCTGGCACGCTACCCTTTGAACGCCAAAGCGTACTGGATCAAATTCAGAAGCACTAGCCGGAGTCCGGACAAATTGTGTACGGAGTGGACAGCCAAAATTTGTCGCTTTTTCGACCGGTGGATGAAGACAGAGGAGGTAGGTGACATAGCTAGGATGAAGAACCTGATAGTCATGGAGCAAATGGAGAAGGCACTACCGCTGGAGGAAGTCACCTGGGCCCGAGATCGTAGACCTGTGACCCATGAGGAGTTAGTTAAGCTTGTTGACCGGTGCGAGGAGAACCGGAGATCTAAAGGGGCTCAAGCAGTGTGCAAAGAGTTGCAGTCTTTCCCGGTCATGCAGGCGCCCACAATCTTTTCGCAGACGAAAAAGGATTCACAGATCCCATCACCAATGCTGCTGGAGACGAGGTGGTGAACTCATCAGGTGACTGTAAGCAGGTACCTTAAGTGTTGGGACTCACAGAGGTCGCGTGTGGCCTTGACAAGGAATCTGAAAAGATATTGGTGACAACTCGAGCGCAGGAGAGGGAAGAGCAGGCACAGCTGGCAAGGGACAAAAGACGGGACGATGGGAAACAGGGAGCGCTGACCACATTGGATAGGCTCACCACTCATGTCGTGATGTGGTCAAAGAGAGCACACGCGATAAGGGGCTGGGCAATGAAAAAGACTAACGGATTGCTGGTATTGAGCTGAGTTCGTCTTTTAGAACAGAGCAGGCCAAGGACCCAGAACTGCGAGACTGGTGGGAGCAGGCTAAGAAGTTGAGTGGGGGATATTTAGTGTCTCGGGGCCTCCTCTATAAGTAGTTTGTCAGATATCAAGATAGCAACATAGAGCGAGGAGTTGAGGTTCTGGCACTTCCAGTCATCTGCTGACTGACAGCTCTAAGGTTTGCCACAATTTGACGGTGGCGGGTCACCTGGGCGTAAAGAAAACTATAGCGTCGATTGAGGACCGCTTCGTGCGGCCAAATTTGTCATGCGACGGACGGGAGTATGTGCGGTCATGTGATGTCTGTCAAGTCCACGTGAGGATTCATACATCTGACATGGCCGAGCTGCACCCTGTGCCCGTTGTGGGCGTGCCTTTTGAGGAGATCTCAATGGACATTGTGAACCCCATCGAGCCCAGATCCAGGAAACTAAACAAAGTTATCCTCGTCTTGACGAACAATGCCAGGAGGTTTCCGAAAGCCATCCCACTCCGAAATGTGGATGCGACAATGGTTGCACATGCTCTATTTGAGATTTTCGCCCAAGTGGGCGTCCCGAAAGTGGTGCGGAGTGACAAAGGAACAAACTTCACATCGGCGTTGCTTCGGGAGCTCTGGGAAAAGCTTGGGGTAAAGACGCAGTTCACGACCGTCTACCATCGAAGGGGAACGGCCAGGTGGAGAGATTTAATCGAACCCTCAAGAGGATGTTGGCAAAATATATCAAGGACAAACCCGCTGACTGGGATGAGCTCCTTCCATTTTTGCTTTTTGCCTACTGGGAAACCCCAAACGAAATTCAGCCTGTTCGAGCTGCTGTATGGGCGGCACATTCGCAGACCAGTGGGTGTCTTACGAGAGGCCTGGGAAGGCCCAGAAGGTCAAGGGCTGCAATCGACATCGGTTATCGAGTATGTGAAGAAGTTTCGTCAGCGGATGGACGACGCGTTCGCACTAGTAGAGACAACAGTGGCCAAGATGCAGCACAGCAGTACGACACAAAACCCAGGAAACGGGAATTCCAGAGCGCGACCAGGTCCTCGTCCTTCTGCCATCAACAGAAAAAAAAATCATGAGCCATTCCACTCTGTGAAGCTGGATGACCACCAAAGCTGTTTTACTACATGACACAGACGTGACACAGAATTTTGAACAAAGGTATGAACACATTTATTGTCTTGATCGGTGGTCATCGTGACAAAAGGCATGCACACACATTTATTGTTGTCTTGATCGGCGGTCATTACTCCGCGTGGATGACTATCGCCGCTCCGAGGAGCCGGAGGAAACTAGACACGCGCAACGGGACCACCACCTGGCGGAAAGTAGACACGCGTGACGGAACCGCCACCCCGGGAGAGCGAAAGGAAAGGAAACTAGGCACGCAAGTGGCTTGGACCGACGACAAAGAGAGGGCGGTGCGAGCATAGACATGGCTGAAGCGGGTCGCACATCGGCAAATCTTTGAGAAACCTTTATCATCTACCTGAGAGTCTACTGATCTTGAAAATGGTGCCTATTGATAACTAATCTACTAAATACTAGACATATAGCTAAATTACCCAAGCATCAAAGAGAATGCAGGGAATGGCGTTCCACGTGCTGCACGTGCCGGCGTCTGCAGCAGTAACTGTTCTAAAGCAAGCCTAAAACAAATGGCATCTTGCATGCGCGTTCGTCAACGCTTTATTTTGGTTATTTACTCTGAATCTTTTATACGGGGAAGGCGTGTGCATGCGGTCGTAGGCGGTGTGAGCGTAGAGTTTTTGTTGACGCGCATGAAAAATCCACAGAACCCTAACCATAAACAGCTTCGCTGTCAAAGGTTGTACACAGAGAGGAGAGGACCGTTCACCACAGCGGAAAAGCTGTCTCCCGTCGATTATTTAATCAAGGTGGGAAGCAAGCGCAAGAAGCGAGAACGATACCCCGTGAACGTGTTGAAAAAGTATGTTGAACGAACGGAGAACGAGGTGCAGGTGATATCATTCTTGATGGATGCACCGCAGCAAGTTGGCAACGAAATGGCATGTTTCGACGTGGTCTCCGTGGGTGACAAGCCGGTGGCCCTCATGAATGTCGACCCAGAGCTGCGGCCCCACGATGCTCAGAAACTGAGTGATTTAATTCAGTCGTTCTAAGACGTTTTTGATGACAAACCACGTCGCACTTCAAGGGTGCAACACAAACTACCTACTAATGCCTACCAGATTAG
This sequence comes from Ixodes ricinus, assembly GCA_037355805.1. Taxonomy (NCBI): domain Eukaryota; kingdom Metazoa; phylum Arthropoda; class Arachnida; order Ixodida; family Ixodidae; genus Ixodes; species Ixodes ricinus. The sequence goes on from JAZHYW010006929.1 coordinate 61,730, forward strand.
GTAGAATACAAGCCAAGCTGTCGCTTACATTCAAGTGCAGGATGCCCTGTCTCGTATATAGGGGAGATGTTTGGGTGGTCGCGTACATAGTAAGAGATTTCTTTTGGGGACCTTAATTGTGGCCGCAGTGATCATGAAATCAAATATGTAAAGAAGTGACAGCAATCGGTGTCCCAACTACGTGTGGTATTTGTGTTTGATTAGGATCATTTGTACTAGTGATGAGTATAACGCTGACAATTGACATGATTGTATGTGAAAGAAGTGATCGTCATTTGAGTATTGCATTGGCGCGTTGTTGCGGGGTCTATCCTGGAGTGTTGTCGGTGTTTAATATGAAGGGGTTTTTGTCGCGCAATACATTGTAGGTTAGATTCTTTTCTTTTTATGTTTGCATTTGTTTTGTTAACATCTGAAGTCGGACTTTAAAGCTGGAATTGCGAGTCCACATTGTGTCACCTTTGAAACAGGAGTTCGCACTATATAACGAAGACAATCAGAGTTTTGCGGACAGAGGCCCGTCAACCTCTATGGTGGTATTGTTTTCGTTTTGATTTGTTGGGGCGTGTCATGAAACCGGGTGGCACAGGAGGGTGCTCTCGAGTCGTGCACAGACCGTCGAAACCCGAACACAGCTGCCAAGTGGGAGCTAAGAGGGCCGTCCGGCAACTGGTTTTTGCGACGCCGTGTTTTCTCGGAAGTGGGCCGAGAGGGAGAACAACCGGGGGACAGGGACGCGTCTGGAATTGGGGAAAGGAGCAGGGGACACTGCCTCCTCGGCACCAAGAAGAAACCACAGGAATGCGAGAGGAGGAGAGGCATGGGCCGAGGAAGGCAGAGGCAGGAGGTTGGAGACGAGTTGACCGGGAGAGTCTGAATGAGGAATACCGAGAGAGATTTTAGCAACTGAGATTGAATCGAGAGAGCCGATGAGAGATTGAGAGAGAGGAAGAAAGCGAGAGATATATATCCGATAAGCAACCGCTGAGTTTTAGAGGATGGACTGTACTTTTGGCTACATTGTAAATATTGTGTAAATACACCGCATATTAAACCAGTTTTATACTCGAAGCGTCAACAACCTTGAATCACCAACGAAAACGAGGAACAACGTGGGCGATAGCAGTATCTCCGGGCATCGCCAACAACAATGCGCCAGCGGGTGTCAATATGTAGGGGTTTTGCTTTTAATGTGGAACATTCTTTGGCTAGATGTTCGGCATTTTGTGAAGCCAAGATACAAGCATGGCCGCAAGGCTCGACAGTGATTGATTTTGAGAGGGGAGAAGAGGTCATCGCAGTAAAAAAGCGTTTGCGCCAGGCGGGAGTCGAACCCATACAATTTAGATTATTAAAGGGACCATGAAATTACCTCTCTACTTTTGCCAAATAACTTTTACATTAAACCTTCAATGTTCACTGAATGCCGAACAGGCATCTGTTTTTCGTTTCAGTTTATTAACTTCTACACAAAAATTATTAAAATATCGAGTTTTCTTTCTCTCCAACCCAGTGCGGAACAGGTTGCGGCGCAATTTTGACAGACGTGACGTGCTCTGTCACGCAGAACTGTAAGTTCTCTCGGCAGTAGGAGAATGGGAGCGTTAGCGGCAAGCTGGTGGTGTGCCGGTAGGTTTTACCACAGGGTTTTACTGCGCCGATGGCGTCGATGCCACCGACATATTTTCTGAATTGGCGTCTCTCATCACCGCGATAGCCATGGACACATCGCAGCTGAGCGAAATTCAATTAGATATGTTGCGCTACAGCAACAGCATGGAACTGGTCCCATATGCCGGCACAAAGCACAGGTCGTCAGCATGACAGCCGTTTCTCCGCCGCCGTCAGCCGTTTCTGCGGCATACCTCTAAAAAGAAGGGGACACACTGTCACTCACTGCCGCAGCAGAAAATGCACAGGGTCTTCTATGGGCTCAAGCTTTATTAACTTTTATTTTGTCAGGATAGGCTCGCGGGGCAGAGTGGATGAAAAAAGAAAAGAAAAAGATGCAGTACGCCGTCTTGGACGATCACGCCTTGTCCCTGTCATTTGTGTTTTCTATTGTCCCTGTCTGTTTGCACTTTTGAACCTTATACTTAAAACAAGACTTTACAGATAGTACAAATCAAGCCACACGCCTTTTCTACAATTGCAAAAGACAATGTAATCTTAGCAGAGATATAGCAACGTAGAAATATGATTTCGTGCGATCACATAGACGTTGCGATCGTTCAAGGAATGCTAACACTAATCACTTTTCTCGGGTGATGAAAACACGTCAAAATTCGCATCCTTCATACACACCTTTAAATACAGTACGCACCAGTAATATCTTGAACTTGATCACACGCATGGAATGCGCAAAATAAGAAATCCGGGCGATGTTCAAGGAGACAAATGCTAATAAAGCACCACTGTAGTCGAAGTAAACAAAGACGACGGCACAAGCGTTTCTGCTGTCTTGAGGGTGCCGCTACAACATCACCGCATGAGTAGATTGATCTTTCCTTCTAAGATGTGCTGGGTTATCATTGCGACGCAGCAACAAGAATTCAGTCGAGGATAGCGCTCTACGTCACGAACGATGAGCTTCCACCATGCCGACCACGTCGATCGTCACCACAGACGCCATGTTTTTCAGCAGCACAGGCGGCTATGCGCAGGCGCAGGCAGTCTGATCTTTCTCTTACTTCGTTCACCACACGACAGATGGCGCACTAGCTCCGAGCATAACAAAGTTCGGCAATTTCCGTCACATCACTAATTATTCAACAAAATGTGGATCAGAATATTCTTTAACAAAACTGTTAAAGGGTAACTGCAAAGAAAAAAAAAGTGTATTTTTAAACATCCTAATTGGGACAAGCATGTCACAAAAACAATAATTCAGCCAAAAACAATATTTAACAGCAATATTTATTGCGCGAGACTGATTTTAGTTTGCGGCTATTTCGTCCGTTCTAAATCGCGCGCGCAAAGTTGGTATTACACGTCATGTAGTGGCTGCTACACGTCACTGAGTGACGTATAACAGCCACTCCGCTGTCGAAACAGCGGGAGTTTCAAATGTGGAGAAGCTGTCACTCGACTGAATTACAACCTATGGCGTGAATATTGCTAGAAAAAAATTGTTTTTTTTGCGGAGAAGATCCGTTTTGTGACATGCTTGTCCCAATTAGGCTGTCTTAAAAACACTTTTTTTTTCTTTTGCAGTTACCCTTTAAGAAACAATTGCCAGCTATTTATTGTTTATGATCGCAATGCTGGTGAGGTAGGCTCTGATGCAATAGGCGATGTGGAGTCGTGGCTGATGTGCCGTGGCACTGCGGATGCACCGCAGTAAAAAGGCAGAGCTTTCGAAGGAAAGAAGGTATAAAAGAGTCCGTTTTTCTTTTAGAAGCTCTATTTGCGACTCCAGTGACCTATAGAGGGCGCCACCACCAAACAAACATGGCGGCTGGGTCTAGGTCACGTCGGCTCGGCTCGGGCCGCCTAAATGGGTGGTGCATCTCAATTTAACAGGTTTTTTATTGTTTAATGCCCAATTTTATAGGTATTTGAACTGAGACGGTTAAGTGTAGCTGGTGCACATTAACTTGCAGAGCATAGTTTTGTTTTGCCGGTGTTTTTTGTTTTTTCATGTCAAACTTTCGTTTTGGAGACTTTGTTCAAAACCGAAACTATGGGCTCCGGAGAAATGGTAAGAGACTCTAATCAGTTTTCATCATCTAAGGAAAGCGGCGATGGCTACAGAATTGTTCCACCGAGAGTAATTTTTAGCTAACTCGCATGCCTCAGAGAAATCGAGCTTTTGTGAGCATCCGCATTTAAGAAACAGCTCCAGTCGTCTGCTCGATCAACAACACAGGCTGCAGGAAAATTTCAAAATTAAGCCAGCACTTCTTGAGCCAAAGAGCATGTTAACTAGCAAGCACTTCACCAAGCAGCTGATACAGTGCAACCCACTTATAACGATACCACATATAACGATGTACCGCTTATAACGATCAGTTCCTAGTGTTCCTCGACTGGAAATGATCAGTTTCTAGTCCAGATACAATGATAATCGATTATAACGATTGAAATTTTGGGTTTTCTGATTATCGTTATTAGTGGGTCGCTACTGCTACTCGTATTTCAATTCAGGTTTTAGTAGCAATCGAGAAGTCATTTTAACGAGCGGGTTATGTATTATGTTATGTACTATGTCCCACTAAAGCGATATTAGTATATTTTTCGGGTTGAAATATGAACTTAGTTGACTAGCTATTAGGTGAACTGCTGAATAAAAGTATATTTGACAGACAGAGAGATACTACTTAAACTTAGCCAAATGGTTCTAGCCGGTAGCACGGAGGACGAATGCGGACAAACTGAGGAGAGTCTTCATTGGAGATTCACTCAGAACCTCTCAGCATTGAACTTGACCTCGAATCCTGAACGGACAAAATGAGTATTTTTTGTGGCCGGTCAACCTGAGCAATGTAGACGTATGTTGCTGCTGGCTTCGACGGGGGTATAATATAAATATTGGAGGCGCGATAGATCCTAATGCCGTGACAGCTTCTAATTTTGCGAGACGCGTCCCCCACCTTTTGAAAGCAGATAATTTCCCTCATTAATCCATATGCAGCGAGCAGGTTTTCCTGAATCAAGTGATTGCGAAATCAGCCCAACTCCTTCAGTGTGGCCCAGAGGCTTTTTCGGCGAAAAGCAGCCAAGATGAATAGCCAACGCACCGACCGGCATGGTGGCTCAAACTTGAAGCTAATAGAGCACAACTAAACTTAAGAAAAGCAGCTATCGAACCTTCCCATTTACTTCACTGCAACATTGGTGTTCCCTCCAGTGAAACACCTCGTCTGTCGTCCTTAGTCCACTGTTCTACATCCTTATAAAGAAACCACTTATCAGTTACCAAGTAGTCGTCACTTCGAATGTGATTCAAGACAGACAAGAAATCAAAACGTTTTTCTGCGATTCCTCCTCATCCAAGAAATCGAAAGCACACGCACCGTGTGTTGTGGAGTAAACGGGCTTTCAAACATGTGATGAAAGGAAACAATCTACTGAGGCTTCACCACACTAATGAACACTAAGGCAAACTTAAGAAATTTTCGGACCTTCGTCAAATTACACCTGTTCGCCACCGCGCCGACAACACGTGTCCGCGAAAGCCACCAGGGACGCAGAGGGACGCGGAGCGACCTGTTTCGAAGCTAGCTTCGGTTTTCCCGCTTGGCGGTGTCCGTTTTCGCTGGAGTCGCGAATAGCGTAAATATGTTTCTTGGCTCCCTATTTTCGTGCTTTGGTTTTCTTTTTACACCTTTACGGTGTGCAGTGGATGAAGTTCAATTTCAAAATCGTTTCATGATCCCTGCAAGTCCAGACGCGACTGACGCTTCGAGCTGATAGGACCCATCAGAGACCGTCAAAAGCACACCATCAAGGTGTTTGTCATGTTTCTGTATGTGTTTCATCATTGCTGGACCAATCATAAACAGAAAAGGCCCAGCAACTTCAGATTTTGACGCTGCCTGATCAGTCCCATTAGCTCGTAGCATCGGCTGCATCTGGACTTAAGCTGAAACGAAGTATACCACTCGTGGAACGACCGCGTCTGCCGTCACTTACGTCCGTCTACTATTTCGCCCCCTTCTACGTGCCCTAAATCCGTCTGTGACGATCGCCAGGCACGACTGTGAAAAGGCGTTCTAGCGTTCCATAGCCACGGTCTAATACAAGTGTCTGTCAGCGTCTGTCGATGTGCGGTAACAACCGACCAAAAGAACTGAAAAAATCAACAAAATAAATATGCAATCCTTTCAGCTATTGTGTTCTTGTTTTCTTGCCATAGCGTCCCCGAGCAAGGTGGGCGAGTGTCATTACGAACAATTAAAGTGCGCAGTAACTGGCAGATAGTGAATATTATGGCCTACTACTTATCGAGGAATGTCACTGCGATGAGAGCGCCTTTGGACAAGACTAGTGGCCACGTAATATCTATGGGCACAGATAGCATCATAGAAGTAGGCTGACAAAAATAAACATGCAAAGGTGGCAAGGGGCAGCCCACCCAGTGCTGCCTTTACATTTTTTTACTTTTGGAAGCATCATCATGTTGTTGCTCTCATAACTAAAAGAATGTTCAATATGAGGGTCACTAAAAGGTTTCAAGATGTGGCAAACAAGAAGAGGTGGAAGCAGAAAACAAGTGTGGCACCACAAAGCCTCATTCTTTCCTTGCAAACCTACAGTTCTTAGTCGGATGCCACAATGCCACTAGCATTAGCGGTGAACTTGGGCAGATTATGACGCATGACTTCTTTCGTCTTTGGGCATGGACGTCGAAATGAAGGCATCTTCAATCAATGGTGCTTTACGATTTCAAAAGTGGTTTGCACTATCACATGCAACAGCTTTTTGTTGGTTTGGTGCATTAAAGCGTGGCCGGACCTCTCTGAAAGAACGAGTGCACTGGCAGTCCATCGATGACAGTGGCTGTAGAAAATGTTGCTGCTGTGGAAAGACTCTTTAGAGAGGACTCTTGATTGAGTTACGATGCTATCGAGGGGGCTCTGAAGGTTAGTCCACCAAGTGCTTCGATAATTTTTCATGAACACCTTCATCCGAGTAAACTTTAATCTCGCTGAATGGCATACAATTTGATGGAAACTCGAAAGCTTGAACTGGTGGAATGGTGCCACAAGATGCCACACAGATTCCAAAGTTGCGTCTACAGGAGTCTAGCCGACATGAATATGGCAGACTAAATCTGGATCTACCAGTATGGTCCCGAAACGAGAGTGCTGAGTCGTCTGTTTGGGTTTTCCTTGGGGAGACTCCACCTCTGAAGGTCAAGAGACCAAGAAGTATCGAAAAGAAAATGATGGCAGCCTTCTTCTCAACGAGTGGACACATGGTCACCGTTGCTCTGGAAACCCAAAACACAATGACTGAACCAAGAACTGGTTTGAAAGAAATCTTGCTGCATCCCGAAAATAAGTCAGCCCAATCTGTCAGCACGACACTCAACTTCCTGGAAGGCACCCCGGTGAAACTGATAAACCGATCACCCCTACTGTTCAGACATCAAACCACATAACTTCGTCCTGTTCTCCATGATGAAGGAAAAACTGTGCAGACAGCTATTTCAAGCCCCTGAAGATGCTGTTATAGCTTACCAAGAGCGCTTTAATGCACCGCACGATGCATAGTGATGCCAGTTCATCTGGGATGAGCTTTAAAAGGATGGGTCATTCCGTGCAAAAATATCTTCAATCAGTGACAAGTGTCTCAAAACCTTTCTAGTGGTTTTCATACAGGGAAAAAGATGTCCAAAGACAGCTGTTGCACCCATGGTCGTTTTAGGCTTAAGCACCAAGTGCAGCTGCTGCCAATGAGGCAACACTAGGATGTAAGCATTAAGAACAGCAAACCATGTTTCCTTCGACTGAAGCAAGTCACTTGGCCCTTATTTTGGAGGTATGTAGTCCATTGAAAAATAAACTTTTTCCTCCAACTAGAAAGCTGGCTTGTGCATATGTAAAATCATGTCTGAAGTGTAGGTTGTAAGACAGAAAGAAAAGGAAACGGAAAGGGCGTTTGAGAAGAAGCCAAGTTGCTGCCCGCTGCCAGCTTGCATGATGGCACATACTCTCATGTCGATATGTTTCAATCTGGGCTCATTTAAAAGGAATGACAGACAAGTACTATAGTAATCAGAATTGCGGCTGTGAAACCCCGCATCACTGCCTTGTTCTTTCATATCAATCTGCATAGCAGAAAGGCACACTGGGCAACAAGCATATGAGAGGACATTTAGCTGACTGGAACTGCACATAACCTAATTTTAAAACAGTAGCCACAGCCTCTGCCATTGACCCACAAATATCCAATCGAGGTGTGTTTAGAACGTCAGTAACTCTAGATCGATAGATAAGTATACTTGCGGTAAAGTCTGCAAGAAATTCAAGGGTCGGCTCTCGACTCTCCACCGTAATTGCATTGCTGAAAGTGGATTCTACTGCAAAGAACATCACCCTGATAAAGCAATTGTCACTGTTTGTACTTATCTCGACCTACTTCTCTTGTCAGCTTATTTACTCTAAAAATATAATGCCCCTATAAATATGAAACTCAGATTTGAGAAGAGTACTCACCAAATATGATTAGTAAGATGATGAGAACAACTAGAACCAGCACAATTTTTACCTAAGAAAAAAGAAAAATTCAAGCAAAATTTCAAATTAAAATGTTTTAGGTGCAGGTGCTTCTTTGTTGGGAAAAGAAAAGTCAGGCCGCTCTCATATAAAACTCACCCTTATGTTACGCCACCACATGCGACTCGCCATTTTCTTTGCAGTTGACCGAAACTGGTCAGCATTTGTGGCTAATGCATCTGAAAAAAAAAAAAAATATGCAATCAGTTTCATGGCATGCTTATCACAATGCTATAAACAACATTCACAAACTCTGGAAAGAAAAACTACAGTTGAGATGGTAAGCTAAAAAAAGTAAAAAACAACTAAAAGTTGCAGAGGACAAACCAAAGCCAAAAGTGTCAACTAAGTTATCTGAAGTTGGGTCAGCAACCTACAGGCTACAGACCAATCCCAGCATACAAGGAACTTATCCGGCTCACCATGATCACCATGAAAGTGATCTTGCTTAGGTTTATATTAGTCTGCCCACTGAATTTCATCTAGATTGAAGAAAATCACGAAGGGCCACTGCGGCCAAAGAATCCCGTGTCTTGGCTTTGGAACGAGATAGATGTTCTCACAACAATAAATACTAAACAAATGCCTAGTCTCAGCAAGTCATACATGCAGCTATTAGGGCCAAATAGATTTTGACGAGAAACAAAGCAATCGTCCAAAAAAACTATTGCGATAACCAGAAGGCCCATTCTAGTCCGTGCATTACCGCACAAATTAACACATTTCACTGCTCTACAACAAGACGGAAAGAAAGTTCCAGTAAAAGGGCAAGCTCATATGACTGTAGATTTTTTGTGTGATACTTAATATAGGTTAAACTTACCCTTATATACTTCCCACAAACCCGACTGATGCAGGATGTGTGGTGTGTATGCGTCTCATTCCCTAACAGATTACCCCAATAACCTAATGGCAAAACAGACACGTACGGTCGAAACAGTTTCACACAAACACACGGTACATTCTGCGTCAGTCGGCTTTAAGCGAAGTATCGAGACAAGTTATAATTTTTTCTATTTCCTACGCTTGCATTATGCTTTAAGATGTTTGTAACCCGTCCTCTCCCTAAGCGCCATGGTGCTACACTGATGTTTGACAAGCCATCACGGCACGTGATTGCCTACGTCAGGTGCTGTGATCTCCAACGTCATTGTTAATAACGGGTCAGATGATCATGTAATTTGTGTAACTATGAGTCACGTGGTACCATGGTTGTTGCCACACCTGGTCAAATAGTTATGAAACCATGTTAACACATGATGTCACGTGACTTTGTAAAATAACGTCCCATGACACCATGGCATCATGTTGCATTCTCATAACTTATGGGATCACATAACCTATAGTGAGTAAATAATCACTCGACCTATAGTGGGTATATATTCAAGTGACCTATAGTGAGTAAGTAATCACGTGACTTGGGGATTACATTAGCATGTAACCAATAGTGGATATGTGATCCTGCGCCCATATTTATTACATGGTCACATAACCGATAGTGAATATGACATCACATGCTAACATTTATTATCTGATCACATAACCTGTAGTGATAATGTATCAGGTGCGTCCAAAAAGTAAGTTCCGTTTAGAGATAAGAAAGTAAGGCAACATTGCTTGTGAAATGCTTTATTTTCAGTAAATTCTGCATACCTTATTCTAGGATTAGATGTAATCCCATTCAATGTTAATTTTAGGCCTTTGTCACACCGTGGGACAAGATTTTTGGATATCGTCCTCGTAGAAGTCTGCCGCCCGGAGACTCAAGCCAACATACAGTTGCCGACCAACTTTTCAGACACCAAAATTTCGGACATGCTCAATTATTGGGACGTTTTGCGGGACCATCACTCATTCCATAAAGTTAACATATAAAATTGACCAAAATTCCGGACAACTCGTTGCTCTATGTTTCACACATAATTTGCATGGTTTCAGCCACAAAACAATCCCCGCAAGCTTTGATCGCCACAATTTTGGTTGTTTTGGTTTTGACATGTAGCCTTGATACACATCTTACGCAACAAAGAGCCGGATTGAGGCTATAGTCGCATATTCTGGTTCCACTATGGCCAGCATGGCCGCCGTCTAACCATTTTTCCGATTCCTCTGATTCTTCTTGTGTTCGTCTTTTTTGAGTGTAACCACGAGAAGAACGGCCATCTGCCATTTTTCTTGTGTTCTTTGGGTGCAAGTGTTTTCTGCCGATAGGCTTAGTATTAGTAGCAAAGCAACCTTAGTTGGCTGAACACCGTCTCCAAACTCGTGCCAAATGGTGCCAACTTTATCTTCGCCGTGTGCGCCAACAAAAACCCCCACAAATCACAGTGCCACAATAAAAGAAGTGGAAAGTGACCAATATGAGGCGGAAGTTGCAGGACAGCTTAGTATTGACGTCAAGCAAGTGGAAAGTGGCCAATACGAAGCGGAGATTGCACAAAAATTTAATATTTCGGCTGAAATCGCTTTTTCGGACAGCTTGATTATTCGGACCAATTCGGAGTTCCCCTTCGAGTCTGAAAAATCGGTTGGTGACTGTATTTGGCTCCCACCGCGAAGACAATTTGTACTACCGTAACTTTTTTAAACAATTTCGTGAAGTAATGATTTCAAAACGGGACCTGTGCAGCGAGATCAGAAATTGTAAAATGCCTGTTTTCCAGAAACATTTTACTGACTTCCTCTACCAAGCTCTCAGTGACAAGAGAAAGCATACTGATAAGAATTGCGTTCTGAATTCACTGTTGCCCTTCATGCAACATTCAAACCCCCATTCCATACTATTTGTTTACTCATAGCGTTTATTCTACCAATTTTGCAAATCTATCGATAACCTGTTTATGGTCTACATGATCCAAGATTTGTGGCATTAAAAAATCTTATGACAGACCAGACTTCAGAGTTGGCGAGCCATTCTACTGACTTAAACAAGATAAATGTGAAGGACAAACAGCGAAAGAATTCAGAGCCTCACGAAATAGCACCAGCGTGTAGCAATGCGGAAGTGAATTACTCTGCAGGACACATGCGCGAACGGAGCTTACTTTTTGGATGTGCCTGATAACTTGGAGTGATTACATGATTAACATATATAGTTATGTGATCATGTGGCATCACATGATTTCTCTCGACACTGGTGTAACAAATTTTTTGCAGCCACACAAGTACACATATATGGCATCTGAAATAATAATTTTTCAAGGTGCTGCGATAGCATAGGAGTAAAGCATCGGACTACTGACCAAGAATTCACTGGATCAATTCCCGTCAAACGACAAAGTGATTTTTGCAAAGAAAGCTGGCTGTGTTATCATGTTTTGTGTTACAACCTTTTGCGACGCTCTAGACATAAAGCCAGCCCTAAAACTTGTTCTGCATCAAAACAGCTCAGAATATGCAGTCACCAAGCATGCAGTCGTAATTTAAATTGGGTTAGGTCATATTTGGAAAAGCATGTCGACATGATTGTACATGCAGTTGATGGGTGAATGCATAACAGTTAGACCTTCAGCCTCATGCGACGACTTATATAATTTATTAGGGGGCAACTGACTCTGGCAATTCTGGGAGGGGAAAGAATAGCTTTCACTGCATGGCCTCAAAAATTTGTGTTTGACTGCAGTGTGGACAGTGCTGGGAGACAAGGTGAACCAGTGACAACAACATATAGACAGGAAAAGCACATTCATGGATGTCGTGTGGATTCATTAGCACAGCACCTAAGTATTCACTTTTCAGGGGCATGCAACTATGCAACTGAACCACAGAATGATAAGAAGAATGGACACTTATGGTGTGCGAGTTCTTAGCAGATTTGATTAAATTGATTACGTTTTATTTTTTTATTTTTACAGAACATGTAAATCTGTAGTTGAAGTGGCTAGTTAGTTCATTTATTTAAAAAGAGTGGAACATGATAGCCTCATCGGGCTTGTTTGCATCGCCTTCTCATTAATTTCTCATGCTCTTCCTGCCAATGAGCAGGAAGTGCAATGGACATGGCTTAGTCAGTAGCGTGTCTGGCTCGCAACCGAAGAATTGTAGGTTTGAATCCTGCCTAAAATTCTTCAAATTTTTCTATTAAGGCAAATGAATTACTTTATAAGGTGAAATCATTTGAGACATGTGGCAATTTTTAATTAGCATTACATGTCATGTTTCTTAGTCACTTTCATTCCTCACGAGACGTCACATTTCACGTGAGCGTTGTGGGTCGTTTAAAATTCCCGCGCGAGGACATGTGGCTGCGACGCCATTACCCTATCAACCAATCAGGATTTTTGCATCATGCCACCGACGTATGCTTTTTGCCATGCCACCAAGGCCGGACTTTCTGCAACACGAGCTCCTTAATGCTATCGCGTTAATTCCAAATAAAGCTGCTATCTCATATGCAGAAGGGTTTAAACAAACAAAATGTTAAAGACGTAGTATCCGAAAAACAACCTAGTACTTCAACAAGAACTCTGATATGAGCATACCAATCGGGTCCGGCAGATGAGTTTGGTCTCGTGACGGACGTAGAAGAAAGTCGTAAAGTAATATATAGAATGTCCCAAGTCACCAGGCTCAATCTAAAATGAACCGTAAAAACTAACGCTTGCACGTAGCAATCTAAAATTTTTGTGAAAGGCGTTTTTCACAGGTCGGTTTTTTCATGTAAAATTTGAAAGCATAGCTCCCTTTCTCTAATAAATAGGGTCAAGAAACTTGCTAGAGTCAACAGCGAGCGGCGGCACGCAGACGACCAAGTCGAGTTGCAGGGGTGCGTTTGTCGTGCGCTATTGATAGATGGCATCAGGAGCAGCGTCGGAAGGTGGAGCCGACCAGCGAAAGAAAGCAGACGACACGCAGACGAAATCCGTTGGCAGCAAAAGCACCGTCGTTAAGCAGACGCATTGTTTTTACTTTTAAGTTTGTATTTTACTGTCCGCTTTTTATTTTTTAACCAAAGGTACATTACAAAAAGATTATGTTCATTTATATAAACTACGGTGGTCGTGAGCCATCTCAATAAGGAGGTATAGCCATCTATCAATAGGAGCGCCAAACGCGCACCGCAACTCGACTTGGTCATCTACGCCGCCGCCCACCGCTGACCTTGGCAAGTTTCTGGCCCTGTTTCTTGGCCCTACTTCTTACAGAAAGAAAAATACGCTTATCTAATTTTACAAAAAAAAAAAAACGACCTGTGAAATACAGCTTTGATAAAACGTTTAGACTGCTATGTGCAGGCGTCGATTTTACGGTCCATTTTAGATCGAGCTCTGGTGACTTGGGTCACCCTATACTTTACTAAGGTTATCAGAACTTCTAATACATGTCGCATTTACTCGAGTAATGGACACACCGTTTACAAAACAAAGCCTGCACATCCATTCTCCCCTAGAGCACACACACAGCCAATCATTGTGATTGACAGAAGGAGCCTAGCGGATTAGAAGGCAAAAATAACATCCTCACGCAAAAGGCTATCTGTGCAAACAATATTTTTGTGAAGTATTGGTTTCTGGCCTTGTGGTTTGTTACATTTCCTATCTAGGAACACAATGATTGGCCGATTGCATGCTCTGTGGGAAAATAAACGCATGTGCCACGTTCATAAACAGTGCATCAATCATACTGAAGTAAATATGGCAAACAGGATGTATGACAAGGAATTCTAACTTTTGTGCCAGTGACTGACAACACTGAACAGCCTCTAACTCATAGTTACTACCAAACCCTACCAAGGTTGCACAAAACACAAATCTGCAAAAGCTCTTAATGAAAAGCAGGCACTAGTTCAGTTCCAACAAGGACTCAAGATTACAAAATGCACCATCTTCCCAACCTGATTTGTCCTCGAGATCTTCTAACCGGTCGCCTCTTTCTATGATCTTTTCAATGTTGCCCTTCATGATGTTGGAGACCTCGTCCACTTGGAATTGAACTCTGTCAGAAAAGAGGAAGACATCATGCTCACAAGTATTGGCACACATGAGTATTTCCACAGAAACGGAGGCAACCAAAGTGCCCCATTAAAGGGCCCATGAAACAAATTTTGGGCTGGAATAAATAAATTTACTTTCGGAATTTTACTAATAGCACGTCGTTCAGTGGGCCAAAAGAAAAAGGTAGAAAGTCAAAAGCCTGACTTTCGGTACAAAAATTTGAAAACACAGCGGACTATTTCGTACCTCCTTCCCTTCGTAAGCTCTCTGCCTTTTCACTGTGATACATCCGCGGACCCCGCAGCGCGTCACCGGGCTCCCACAGCGCGTCACCGGGCCCCCGCAGCACGTCACCGGGCCCAAACGCACGTCACACGGCACCGGACCTCACTTAATCCCTTCACCCCTAAGCTGACATTGTGGTGGAAGCTACGCACTTGCCGCACCAATCAGCCGCCTCCCTTTCATCACCTGACCTCATTCTCTGCGCGTGGGTATGCGCGAGAGAGCGTGATCACGTGGCAAAAGTGTGGCTGGACTCAACGAGCACGTAGCTTCCACAGCACTGTCAGCTTCGGGGTGAACAGGGTGGGGAAAGCAACTTTTGTCTGAATTTTGAGCGACGGGCTAATCTTCCAGGGGAGAATGGCTGTGCCCAGGTACACAAACGAGATTACGAGGAAGAGGGGACTCCCCCTTTCCGTCTTCTTGAACTGTTTGGTAGAATGCGCGATTTATGAGTTGAGGAGGAAAGCTAAACAGGAAAAAGTTGGGAAAGCGTTTCATGCATCCTTTCACTGAGTGAAATCCTACATGCTTTGTTGGCCAACATCGTGCAGACAAAAGTAGAATTTCTGTTCTCTTTCGCCTATTTCAAACCACAGCTTCACACTTGAGAGGGTACCACAGTATAATTGTACTCCGATTCAAGATATTTACGAATCCAGATGGCACCACCTCTCTGGCATGGCAAAAGACACTTTGAAAGCAGAGCCAATCTCGTATGCATTCCCTGCTCTTCCGCCGATGCCTCCTCTGCATGAAATAACCCCAATTCAACTTCCGCTTGGTGTTCTTTTTTGATGGTGTGTCAGTGAAATACGTTCAGAAACAACTGTGAGTGAGAATTTAGAAGAAACAGACACGGTTTGTGCATGGCCTTGATCAGTGCTTGAGGTGAACGTGTGCTTGGCGCCAATACCTTGCTTCACTGCCCCAGAAAAAGCAGTCTCGGAGCCAATTCCCATTCAATAAAGAGCTTCCGGTCCGTGCCATTCTCTAACGTTCAGCACACGTGGCACGTTTGTACTTGCTTTCCAAAGGGATTAACACTTGAGCTTTCTGGGCTGTGGGGATTGCACGCATTTATAAACATACATTGACGTGCGGTCATGTTAGTAAAGGCTACGAATTATACTTCACTGGCTTGTTCACTTAACGCATTAACTGGTGCAGCCATATCTCAAGGGCAGGACGACGTCACGGTGACAAGAGAAATGCTTTCACATTTAAAATGATGCCTGTAAAGGATTTCTATTTCTTCTGTCGGTTCAAATTGCCCATGCGGCCGAACCTAGACTTTTGTTTCGTTTTGGGAAGAAATCTACGAGCCCCTGCATAGGCTGACGAGCTATCTCTCAAGCAGCTACACATCGTCGTTAGGAACTTTGTCGAAGTGCAGATAAGGATTCACATTGACATTGTCCAATGCGCTTCGAACATAGTCCTCAGGTTCACCTTTGAAGAAAACAATGAATAACCTGCAGCGATTGGCAGGTTAGCTTTTCTAGCAATGTTCAAGCGATTTCACTGTACAAATTACTTGTGACCGCTGCAAGTGCCACCGCCCTTGCATAGGCAGTGTTGTGGGCACCTAATCCAGCTTATTCCCAGTTTCAACGAGACCTCGAGTGGCAAATTTCTGTTCAAACCAAAAAAAAACATGTACCGTAAAGTTCCGAAAGAACGCCCACCCAAAATGAAGAGATAAATGGTGAAAAACATGGGGTGTGGGCTATCTTTGGGGACTGCCACAGCAAACCTTTATCAAAAACCGGCTGACAAACTATAGTGACGCAGAAACTGATACCGCAGATCGAGGTACACCGCAAATTCGCGTCTCACGCATGCGATAAACACGCGGGAACCCGCGTACAAACTTGCCTGGTCACAGGAACCCGATATCGCACGTGCGCAGATTGTGGACAAAAAGGCAGAGAATCCGCTCACTAAACTTTTATGTTACGAGAACAACATACCGCAGATCGCGAACGCGGCAAAATCACATTTCACGATGCAATATAGTACAGCGCGGGACCAACTCGCGTGGAATGGAGATCACACACGCAGATCGCGGACAAAACGCGGGAATCCGCAGATAAACTCGCTTGTCTGACGTGCCGGTACAGCAAATTGCGCGAGTTTGTGCGATTCCTCGTCCGGACATGTGCCTGTTGTCAGACGGAAATCGGGCGGTGGGCGATGTTTCCGCGAATTTTTATGTTACAGATATTTCGCCAGAAAACGGGATGGGCGACCTCTCGGCGGCGGGCGTTCCTTCGTGAACTTTACGGTAGTTAAAAGTTCCACGCTGTGCACCTTCGGAGCCCAGAAGGCAACAAGCCTGGGATTTTTAAAGCTGCTTCCAATGTGTGTCCTTCCATGCAGCACAAACATCCTTGTTTGAGGAAATCTACCACGTGCCAGTAACCTTCGTTCTGCATAGCAATAAAAAAACTACAGTAAGAAAGAAAAAAAAACGGAGCACGGGTGACGGGTTGGTGTAGCAGAAGTGCAAGAGCGAGCTCCGGGCCTCTTCCAGGCACACGAGCTTGTTCAGTGCATTCGTCGTTCAAGTGAACATGCTCGTGCTTGTAGCTTCGTCCATACCCCCCATAATGTGAAAAAAGTATACAAGTAATATTTACAGGGCAGGGCACAGGCGTGCGAGCCTAGATCTGCCGTATGATTTTGTTGGCACGAGATTTCGTGCCGAACAGGTTACTTTCCGAGGTCGCATGCTCGCGACCGTGCTTTTGTCAACACTGCAGTGGTCCCTGCGATGGGATACAGACCCCAGAGCTACCGCTGCCCGTAACCGGAAGCAGAAAAAGATACATCTAGAAAATGCACTTCATAGACCCTTGGATATACCGTAATACCCCCAAGAGATAACCCACCCTATTTTTGGCTTGATTTGCTATTTTCTATTAAACACTAAAAGATAGCCTACTCCTGGTGATCATAGTGTTCGGATCAATGATAGCCCCGGTGTAAACGCGGCTAGTTAGCTATGGCGGGCTATGAGCAAACATTGTTGACTGGGAACTATGGCCATCTTTGCTTCATTGTCCCTCGCTGCGATAGAAAGTTTGGCAAAAAAATATAATCTAAAAATATCTTTTTTTCTTTTTCAACTGTTCTTGATTGTATATTGAAATATAGCTCACTCCTTAATTTGACTCGATTTGCTCTTGATTGTAGGTGGGCTATCTCTTGGGATAATACGGTAAGTGAACCCCACTACCGCGCGCAGTGAATTCCTCGCGGCAAAGTAATACAACGCTGCCTGGACCCATTGATCACTGCCATGTGGAGTTTAAAGAGCACGATTGCGGGATGGCACCACTGCGTAGATCCGAAAAAATGGTGTTTAGCAGATGAATTTTCGATTTTACCCGAGCGCAATCTTTCTTAATTAAGTAGACGTAGCAGAGCATGTTCGATAAACTATAGTTCCTCAATTAATTTCGTAACGACAATGCATCAAGAAATTCTATTAGCAGATCAGATTCAGAAAGACATTTTACGCTGCAACACGATACTACAATTTGTATTTATCTTTTAATTTTATTTATGGGACACTTGAAAGTGGAAGCTCAATAAGTTGGCTTTTTTTTTCTACAATTGGAGGCCCCGTAAAAGCAATACTGAATGCAAAAGCTAGAAATGTAATTCCGTAAAGCTGTTAAGAATTTTATTACCTTTGGAATACAACCACTCCAATGAAAAAGGAGCAAAATGTTGTCATAGAAAATGCATGGACTCTTCTACTGTGATATCCTCTTAAGTGCACGACAAACCAGCAAAGTTTACTTCCAATTAATATCATAACTTATTGAATTTCCGTTCGTTAAAGAGTGCCAAAACTGATGTCAAGAAAGCACGTACAGTGTGCACATTGAATGTATTTAGTGCAACATTGCTCGTAAGAAAATTGCTATCTCCATTTTTTTTTTTCTCATTTGAGAATCAAGGGGTCATCACTTTAAAACTATTGTGCTGGAAAGCAGTCATTTTGGGGAACTAACCTAAGAAGTAAATCTTACTTCCTGCTGATACCCTCTGGAAGTAAAATGTGCTAACAGTACCGAGCAGTGTATGTAGTACATTTCAGGTAGGGCAGAAGGCTTGTTTTTCTATCAAATAGTTTTTCAATGGAAGGCTGTTTTATGACAGGCTTATTTAATGGGTGCACACAATCAAGTGAAGCACCTACATCTCAAGTTATTTAGGACATTACAGTAGAACCTCGTTGATACGTTCCTGGTTCATATGATTTCCCGGTTCATACGTTCGCGAGTGAGAGCAGCCGGGACAACGTCCCATAGAGCTGCGCTGTTTTTTTTCTGGTCCATACGTTCCCGGATAACACGATTTCCTGGAAAGTACGCTCAACATTCTGCCAAATGTCGATCGGATTATACGTTTTTCTGGGCAATCAACGTTGCACTCGCATATTCGGAGCTCCGAACATCCGTTCTCGACGAACAAGCGCCGAGGCATACACGGCGCGCGCGTGCGAAACGGTCTGGCAGTACCCGCTGATTCGCCGCTACGTCTATTGTTCTCCGCAACTTCCGAGAGCCGTCCGGGTGCACAAGGTCGTTACAGAACACACAGCGCGGTTTTACTGTCTTAGCTCATTATCCATTAGTCGAAGAATCTTTCTTATGAAATAATAACAAAGGATTTCGAGCGATTGCAACTCCGGCGGCGGCGTACTAACCGCTCGTAACAACAGCGCGTCCATCTGATGCTGTCGTCCACTTTCCTCTTGTCAAGTGCCATTGCTGGCGAAAGTGGCACGAATGCTGCCATAACGAGCAACCGAAGCAGCAGCGTAAAAATCGAAACCCAAATACAGCTGTCTACCGATCGTTCGCCCATGCGAGCGCGTGTTCTCTTCAGTTGTCAACACCGTAGCAGTACGGTCGTTTACAGCTTTTCAAGCGTTTCTGAAGTAGACACGTGATTATGGGTCGCTCTTGGTAACTCCAGCAAGCTCTTTGAGGCACTGTTCGGAGGGCTGAAAGCACCGTTTGCAAGAGTGCGCAAGAGTAACTCTAGACTGTGACGTACAAGGAAGCGGTAGCGGTAGCGCGGTTGTAGTAAATGAACAAATTTGGCATTTCTTTGTCTCTTTCTTTGCGTTGGTAGCTTAGGCAACTCCGGTTTCGCATTCCGCCCAAGCCCGCGCCCTTTTCGTTTCGTTCTGCGATGGCGTCGCGAAAGCGTAATCCGCTATCCCTCAAGGAAAAGTTGAACATTCTTGCTGCCGTCGACCGGGACGGAGTTTGCCAACTCGCCAGCAGAAGCTGACAGACGCTTTCGGCAAGTGAAGCGCTGTATTAAACGCTGTTCGAATCTCATTCCCGACTATTTCTTGTTTGTTTTTTTTTTTTTGTGCTTGAAAATGGTGAGTTTTGATCGTACGTTTTCCCGGGTAATACGTTTTTTCCTCGCGGTTTCTTCAAAACGTATCAACGAGGTTCTACTGTACAACATCTGCCATTTATATCGGCGTGCTCTAGACACTGGTCAATATTTCTAGGAGGTGCTAACGGTTCTATTGTTTAGAAGAATGTACACCTTGCACTGAAACTGCGATGAGCAATAGTTAGGGCTTGCATTCTTATTACAAATTCATTAGATAATCGGAGAAGTCATAAGTAAGGTGCATTTTGTGTCAGTAAGTAGTATACATGAAGCACGACACTTATGAGGCCAAGCTGTTATTGTACATATGAACTTGGGTTTGGCTCATGTTTTAGTATGGATGCACCATTTAACATGTACACACGTCCGTCTTCTTCACCACAAAAGAGAAACCTGGAAAAGCTCTAACACTACCTGCACTTTGTATGCAGAATGTACTTCTTACGTGTACCCATAGGACCTCATATTGAAACAAGCCTGAAAACATTACAGAAAAAACAGATAAACAACTACCTGAAATTTATTTTTATCTAGTTGGTAATGAGGAACTTGAAGACGACAAAAAAGAAGTTATATCAAACTGCTCTACTTTAGAGCTAAAATTTCTATAAAAGCAAACCAATAAGACTACGTTAACTACCAAAAATTATACATTCAAGTTCTTCCCTAAATGAACGAAAGTCAAATGTAACATGCCTACAAGCTGATACTATTAAGAACGTCACAATTTCAGGTTTTTGTTCTATAAAAAAACGCTGACTGCGCCCATGTCACAATAAGTGCCCACACCCCCTACTTTTGAAACATTTGAAATATAAGCAAGGGACATATCAAGCACCCACCCCAGCAAACCACTGAGCCCACCGAGCTAGTCGAGGTGCTCCTCCCATATCAGCTGTGTCTCCATGGAAGCGGTGGAGCTTTACATGTGTGTGCCGGTGCGAAGCGGTGAAGCTTGATGCAAGAGTGCCGGCATGAAGCAGGCTAAATAAGAGTGGCATAGCCTTTTTAAAACTTCGGGGTTCAGCCAGATACCATTTCGTCAGATCCAACAAGCGCCTCCCTAGCCTAACAGTCAAATGCCTTTATAACGCATGCCTCTACCACAAAAATGCTGTTTAACGAAGTAAAACAAAGTCCCGGCCAACCTCCTACGCGTTCAATGTGTTTCTCTGACTACTACAACGAATTTCTGTTTAACAAAGCAATTTCGCAGCACCGACTGGTATTACGAATTTTCTAAGTGAAAAGTAATTGATTTCATGTAAATTGCCACTCTCAAGTGACATGCATAGAGAAGACAAATACTGTGGCAGCGGCAACGATTTCAACCACAGAACGTTCTCGGTTTTGGGTTTAAATAATTTGTTAGTGTGTAACCTTGTGTCTGGATAACGCTACTTGACTACCATTGCTGCATAGAAAGCCTGTTTGCAGCAATATAGTCACGTAGTGCCATCTAGACACAAGGTTGCACACCAACAAATTAGTTGAACCTAAAACCAAGAATGCGCGGTGCAGCAGTGAAAGAAGCAGCGCAATGGAGGTGGTGCCACGTCTCCACCGCCGTTGCTTTCGTATTGCTCATGCCACCAAGTATGGTATGCGCCGCTCCGCTCCACGATAAGCTTTTTTCAACGCTCCATACAGCAATGCGTGCACCCGTTTTCTTATTTTGCACGTACGTGGGTGCATTTAAAAGGACCCGAGCAAACGAGAGTCTATGAAAAATAAAGGTATTTTCGTTGGCAGTCAACCTTTTTTATGCTCTCTTGGCATTTTTTCAACCGACGCGCCAATCTTCGTCAAGATTCAAGATTCCCCATCCTGCTTTATCGGAGCCCGAAATTATTCCGCTTTGGAGTGACAATATGCGGTCAAGGAAACATTCTGTGACTCTACCCGTGACGCCAAAATCTAAGCGAAACCGGTAGAGCCACACAGAAAGATATGAACCCCAGTTTTGTGCCAGACAGATAGGAAAAAGAGCTCAGTCAGCTCGGTTGTGTACCTCTCCTTGTCCTCACTGTGCCGCATGCTGCAGCGGCCACGTGTCGAGTGCGTGGTCTATTCTGCCGTATGCTGTCGTGCTCGCTCCTACGCCGTCTAGGGACTACAGATGTAATCGAGAGCAGCACAGCCACTTCGAGAGCCTCGTCCGAGTGACATCTGGCGACGCAAGCTGCCGCCCGATTCATGATTTAAGAAAGGTCAAACTTGCTCAGTCGGCCAATGCCTTCGCTGCCTCATCAAGGGTTGATGTCGGTGGTTTAGTGATTGTCGCAATTCACATTTTGATAAGTCAGTTATGCTTGCTGTGTGGAAGTTTGGACAGCGGGAAATTAGACCACAGCATTAGTCACCTGGTGTCTTCTCGGCTGTGGATGACAACTCTGCCAGTGGCGGTACTGGCGGTACGACCGCTAGCAAGGTGTCTTTAAATTGTGACACACAATGGTGAGTACAGTATACAAACGCATGCCAATGCAATTTTCATTTAGAAAAAAAAAAGAAGTGGTAATCGAGCTTATGTTACGGTACCTGGATCTGGAGCGTGAGCTTTCAACCCATGTGCTCCGAGCTGCGACACGTTAGCAGACTCAGCCACGGTTCCCCTTTCTGATAAATCAATTGTAAACGTACAAAACCTCGTTTCTGGTGTCGCTCGTACCATTTTGGCGCCATACCGTTTCCTAAAACACCTCGAACATTGCGCAGATGTGTCAATATGCGACAACACAAATTCGGTTTCGCACGCACAATCGATTTTTCGTGGTCAACTACTACGACGAAGTTGCCCGTACGACAAACAACTGTGCTGGTCTGGCGGATGCTGTTATAAAGGCGTCTGACTGTACAGTCCATGCCTTCTGCTTTTCTGTAGTCAAACCTAACACGTGACCGTCCCCATTTTTTTCACGGTTATCTCGTTTGGATGTGCGCTTTGCTCAGTATTTTATGATTGGTTATCGAAGAAAGTGCGAGATAAATGACATTTTGATTATCAACCAACATTGCGATATTGAGGGAGACCTACAATACCAACAAAGAAAGGAAAACAACCCGGATGTCAATAACCACGGGTAAAATATTTCTTGTCAAGTGCCCTGTGGCAGGCATACACGGTATGGTCGTCAGCAGCCTAGCAATCTTGCCAAAAGTGGAGTGTGAAGAAACAAACTGTCGTTCTCCAAAGCCGACGTGCAACTTCCTTATTGATGGGGACAGCGGCTGACCTCTAGCAGCTGCTATTACCTCCTACCTCATGATAGAGATCTGCACAGGTATGGGCCAGCCCGCGGGCCGAGCTCGGGCCTCACAACTACATTCATGAAAGGCCCGGGCCAAGTACGGGCCTTGCATTCAAGTCTACAAGTTGGGCCAAAGTGAGCCAAGCCAACCATTACTTTTTTTTTCTTTTTTTTTTTAGCAGCAATGTTTTTTTAAAGTGTGTTCAGGGGGTTGGGAGAGGGACCACAGTGGGGAAGACCCAAATGCTGAAAGCATGTGTGTGTGCATGTATATGTTTTTGTACAGTTCGGTGCGTGCAGCGAATGCTCTTCAAAAGCACTAGCGGTGGCATTCCTTTTCGTCACCAGTGGCGCCACCATCACCATCCACTCCCCATCAACACGCACATATACGTGTCTACACAATGCACACCCCCGGCAGTGTAAACCCTCTGAACGTACTAGTGCGTGCATCCAGAATATGGGTGAAGAGGTGCCCCCGAGGGGTGCTTTTTCTAAACAATTTCTCGCAAACCATCACAAAAAACCGCAATATTTTTTTTATAATTCTTGTTTTCTCGGTTGTACGGATTGGGAGTGGGCAATTTATAACTTTGTCTGTCTTTTGTCCGATCCCGGTGTGACGCTTCCATTCTTTTTCAACTTTGACACGTGGTTTTATTTACTGATGTTTGTCATTTTAATGCGAAAGCATTAACTGTCCCATGGACAAACCGGGGTTATCAGCTTTGAAGCCGTGCCAAACGGCACCTATATTCCCCTGTCTTATGGAGCGAAGTCTGTAGCAGTGTTGCGGAGTTGCCACTCTGGAGTTAGAATGATTCCGGAATCATTGCGCATTTTCACGACCCCGGAATGAAGTGGGAATGGAATGGCCACAACGTTGAGGGTAATGGAATGGGAATGGAATTAGATGCCTTTTGCCCGGAATGGAATGGGAATGGAATGGGCCTGGTTCTTCATATATATTTTTATTTTTTATTATTATTTATTTATTTTATTTTTTTTTTTTTGGGGTGGGGGGGGGGGTTACGTTTAGCTATAACAAGCCAGTCAGCGAGTCAGTTGTTCAGAAATAAAATGAATACAAAAAACAAGCGTCAAAGCAAACAGCAGAGGCCAGCGTGTCCTTTCACGGACGTGCTGGTGACGGGCTTCACTGGTGTTACACGAGAGTGAAACAAGAAACCAAGCACCAAGCAAAAGAAACGAAGGGTGTGGCAAAGAAAGAACCGCCATGCATGGCTCCTCAATGTCCCTCTTGCTTCACTTATTTTTTTTTTTTTGCGACGTCGTGGAGAAAGCACGCGCGCCAAGACTGAGATTTGGGAGCGGGGGGCGACTCATAGCTCGCAGAGCTCCGATAACTCGTTGACTCGCGCCCACCGAAAGATGATCAGTTATTGTTTTCTTATAGTTCGAGGAGCATTGTTTAGCAGGTGGCCAACCCTGCTGCCTTCCACGTTCATTCGCGCGCACTCCTTTGAAAGTGCGAAATCTGGGTTTGCTTCGGCATTAAAACAAAGCGAGATTCCCTTCTCTCTTCTCCTCTTGCGCATTGCACCAACGCCTGTCTTTTTCTTTTTTTATGCGAGGCTTTTTTTTACTTGGTCTTTGTTCCGATGTTTGTTTTCTGTGTTATATGTTTCACATTCAAGTGGGTTAGGGTTACAAGCAAGCTATCAGATTCCCGCTCATTTCCTTTGACTTTAGTCTCTGCACACTTTGTTTCACCTGGCAATGGACCGTTGCGGACGCTACGAGTCACCCCAGGCAATCCAGCACTGTGAGTTTAGTAAGATCAGTGCTTTTTTGAGGCATTCAGCATTTTTTTAACAATTGTCTATGCATTTAATAATGTCAGCTTTCAGCGGCTTATGCCGCAACACAACAAGGTTGGACTGTATCGTATTTCAGCAATACATTTCGTATCTGTATTTCTCTATTGCAATACACTTTTTCACCAGTATCTCTATTCCTGTATCAAATACATGTGTAATGTTTCTTTTTATCGCGATACAATCAGAAAAATTGTATTTCGTTACATTTCTTAGAAATACCCCCCCCCCCCCAAAAAAAATACAAATCCGAACTTTTTTTGGGGGGGGGCTTTTCTATTTTTGAAGGCATTAGGGTCAAGGAGATGTTGGTGCATTGTTACTATGCTGAGCAAGGTTCTTTCCGATTTTTCATATTATTTTTCTCTTCTGGGAAAGTGTTGCGTAGTCGGGACTCGAAACAGGTAGCGTGCTCAGGAGTTGAGTCGGAGCATCTTCTACCGTATGTCCCTAGGTAGGGATTTCATGAGTCATTGTTTGCTGGCATCCAATGCCCGCTGCAAGTTAGTTAAAGCCTTAATAAACAGGTAATCAAAGGAAGTGTTGCTTGGCCTGTGGATGAGTAGCTGAGTCACAGCCCGTTGCAACACGAGTCTGTCGGTGGTTGACTTGAAATAGTAGGATGACTGACGCAGTGAAGTTCAACACATATCCGAATGCGTCTGCGCCTGCAATATTGCACTGCTCAAGGGTACGTCATCAGTCGACGTGAACGTGACCCGCTGCTCTGGTGATCCGATAACCAGGAAGGAAGCCAGACTTGGCCTCGCTGTGGCGACCCAGACTTCGTAAACCTGCGACTCGTCTCGAGCGCGCTGTTTCTCGGAGAGCTCGGCTCCTGTGCCGGCCATCTCAGGTCGCAATTAACGAGGTCTCCGTTTGGATGATGCTAGGCGAAACTTGAGGACTACCATTCATGCGCATTGGAGGCGGAGGGTCGGCAGGAAGGACCGTCACAAAAGGGATGCCACCGTATCGATTTTTCAACCGTAATAGAAGATAAGACATGTGCTCCAGGATTGCTTCAGGTGGTTCCCTATTCTCGAAAATTCCAAATGCAACTGCCTGCATGATCTTCAACGAGGTCACCTACAACGAAAGTATGTACTGTTCTTTCATACAGCAGCGTGAAACGTGGGTAAAGTTTCATGTTCAAGGCAACACCTCCAGATACAAGAATACCAGTTCATTCCACCGTGACGTCATGTGATCAGTGTTGACAGGGGCGCCCTTATTGGACAGGGGAGTGGTGTTGTTATGATGAAATGTATTTAGAGGTCGAAGTCTTTTGCATCACTCGTCAGAGAGACAGAATGCCAGGGAAGGGACCGCGGTCAATCCTTGATGGAACGTTTTTTTGAACCCATTGAAGACACCTTTCTGTCCGGAACCACTACCTTCAAGGCGAAGTGCCAAGCCTGCGGGATAGTAATTTTGGGATAAAAACTTCCACTTCATACTTAAAGCCTCATCTCAGATGGCGTCTCAAAGAAATTGAAAAAATGTATTGCATTATCAGTATTCGTATTTCTGCCCTCCCTAAAATGTATTCCTGTAATTGTATTTCCAAACACTTTTGATCTCTTTTTAAACTGTATTTCCGATACATATTACGATGCATTTTTACATATGTTTGAGTATCAGTATTTTAGCTACTATTTTCTATCTGTCCCAGTATTTGTATTTCCAAATACATTTCTGAGTATTTCTGTCCAACCCTGCAACACAATGTGGCTTTCAAGTGCATTTTTTTACGTTTAGGAATTAGAGGAATGGAATGGAACAATTCAGTTCATTCCAGGAGTGGGGATGGGCCCAGTGTCCCCATTCCTAGGAGTTGGAAAGGAATTGAATTATCGAAATTCTAATTCCCCGGAATGGAATTGGAATGGAATGGGGGTGCCCATTCCACCTAACACTGGTCTGTAGCAGCAAATCGATAAATAACACCTCATTGGCTCGCGGGTGGCGTAGTTCCAAGGAACGCCACCCCACACTCCATGGCACTGCGGCCCCCGCCGAGAGGAGCCCCGAGAGGATCAGAAGCAACCGCGGCGCAAAGAAAGATATTCATGCTTTCGCATTCACAACTCGTAAGGAGTGCTTCTTGTTTTGGGATTGCCCGAAACCGAAAAAGGACGATCGGAGTGATTTTTGCCAGAGTACCATGCTGTCGAATGTTGCGATCCTAGCGGTCGGGCGTAGAAACGCCGGCGAAAAGCGCAAACAAATGCGAGCATCGTCGTTGTCACGGCATCCCAACTTCTGGCTGCCGAAGCTTCCGTGGACTGTCAAGCCGGAGTGGAACGAGCATCCGACCTGCTGTGGAACGGGCATCCGCCACATCCATCGCCACTGCTGGGACACGGCCAGGATCACAACCAGCGACACGGCAACGCAGGAAACAAACCATTTGGAGGTGCATTCCAGGCACCATACCTGTGGGCCACCTGGTGATCCAAAGCATTGAACCAGGTTGCCCGCATGTTAAATCGTCTGCTAGTCGTTTCCACCGCGAGGTGCGAATTGGCCACAGAGAGCGGCGTTCCTCAACCGATGAAAGGCCGGCGCGGCGCGTGCAGGGGGACTTTTTGGGTTGTGGCGCACGCCGCCAATGGTCAATTAATGATTACATGTTGTTGAACTGGTGCGTCCTGTCGTCTGGGGTGGGTAGCAGCGAGAGAAATTTTTCGACCTTTAGTTAAAACTTGAAGGCTGCAGCAAAACTCGTAAGACAGTATAGTGGGGAACATGGAACACCAGATTGATTTATCTGCAGCCTGAGATTCAACAGAATTGTTAGAAACGTAAGATCTGCTTTTCATAATACTACACTCATTAAAATGCAAGAAAGTTTTGTTTCAGAACAGATCAAAGCAGCGGCTAAAGTGATGCTACAATCTACAAGTAGACCACCGGCCAACAGAATAATACATTATTCAGCAGTGGCTCAAAGTCAAGGTAACTATTCCTGCTTTCTTAACCTCATGGATCTTCAGCATTCATAACCAACTTATGAATGCAAAAGCAGCTGAGATGTAGCATGCAAAAATAATTACTTTTGTCTACTACATTATAATAAATTTTGACAGAGGCAAGATTAGTATACTTAGTAGTCTTAACTTGACAAGTCACACTGTAAACTCCTGTCACAGATATGGGTAACTCAGCAATACCTCTGCCCACTCAGCACAATCACAAGGCCCATAAAAAAAGGAGTATGTCTTAAAAAAAAAATTAGATGCTGCATGCATGTATTGTTTGGTGACATTGCCAAGGTATGTTCATGACACAGATAGAGCGCAAAGGTCAACTGCCTGTGGAAATGTCTGAGTATGCGTTTTCAACATGATCTACAACATGGACAATTTGCTCAAGTCTCGGCCCAGTATTTGTGTCTGGGGCAAAAGAGATCAAGTTGCCTTGAGCAAACTGTGGGTCAATAAAACAAGCTGAAGGAAACAAAGGGCCCAAAATCCCTCGTACCTCCTCAATTTCTTGTCTTGAACCGTGAGTGTCTTTCCGCTTGCGGAAGGTCCCCTGAAACATAATGGACGCTTTAGGATGGGGCAAGAAAGCTCTGAGATGGAGGCTGACTTGTTATATTAGTAGTCAGTGAAGATGGCAAATGCAAAAATATAATAGAAGCAAAGTTGTGATTTGCTGTTCAACATTAGAAGGTCTACATATAGTCAATCAACTTCGGGATGTTTTTGCCACTATTTAGGGCATAAACCATATTTGTTTCAGTATGTTACAAATAAATTAATGGTGCCTTTTCATGGTGTCCATTTTACCACTTTCTTTTTATGCACTGGACTGAAATGAAATGTACAGACATCTTTGCTATTCTTAACACTATTTACGTTAATTGAAGCCATTAAAGCCAAATTAAAGGATTATGCTATTATGTTAATGTTTTTATATAATTTATGTTAATTAACCCCTCAACTAGGGATTGCGTGTTTAGACGCACAGCAATTTTGGCTGCAACTTGGGAGGTGCGTTGCTGCTATTCAGTTGGTCTTGGAGAGCGCGTCTTTAACCACTCACACTTTTTATCGCACAGGAAAAAGCACCATTGATCCCCAAACATGATAAATAAATTTGCTTTAAAAACAATGCATAAACAGCAGCACAAAAAAAAAAAAAAGGTTTGACGATTTATGCGTGGTGTTATCAAATATTAGCAAAATCAAGACAAAATAAGTCCCCATTTTGCCAATATTTTTTGGTCATGGAACTCCACAGTTAAGGGGTTAAAGCCAATAAAGGTTTTTATTATTTGCTTTGTTTAGTAAAATGTTTTTTATGTAATCTATGTTAATTAAAGCCATTAAAAACAAATTAAAGGATCATCTTTTAATCTTGAGCTTTTGTTTTATGTTGTTGTGTACACTCCCCTCTTCAATGCCTAGTGGCCTTGAGGGTATGTATAAATACACAATTACATAAATAAATAAAGCCTCAATTTTACACTTCAGTGCGATAAATGCATCATTAACGGCACCTGCAAAATATGTGACATGGTACATCAATCTGCTCATCACTTAGTATATAAGTTGTATACTAGAAAGGATCTCAACAACCCTTCCAGTGAAGAATAAGTTCCAAATTCAGGTATGCAAACAGTGGTTCAAAAGACATAGTGCTATGTCATCAGAAGGGATCTGTGGCTGAAACTGTTAGCATGCCACAGCTTGGAGTATGTGGAGAAAAAGGTTGCACTAAAGAACCAAAGGTAACCCTGGGTTCAATCAATGTCATTTAGTCTACATAAATCCTGTTCACCACCTCCTCTTTCTTCATGGAATGTCATTACACTACAACAATGTCAACTTGGCAACTGAGTAAGAGCCTGACACCGTGCATCTGCTGAACAGTGATGCAGCACTCATGTCCCATCTCCGTTCACACTTAACATTAGCTTGATGGCCTCAAAATTAGAGTGCGCAGGCCTTTCTAGTCCAGATGATGTTGATTTATCCCTGCCTTCATTATAAACACACTTCGCACCTAAGTATGGTCATCTAATCACCATGCAAGATGCATGTTTGAGACTCTGGGTTTAGAAATGTACTGCACAAGTTATGAACTGCTCCTATACACTGTTGAGCCACTACTGCCAGAACTCAAGGATAGAGCAACCTCTTGCTGTACCAAAACTAATTTCAACTTTTTTTTTTTTTTTGCCTTACCTGATCTGGGTTAGTTTGCTCTAATGATGTGAAGGCTATGAACTATGTATTACTATTTGATGTGAAGTACTATTAGCATACCTCTATTCTGAGAACCAATGTAGAAACCTGAACGAACAAAGCGTGCCAAAAGGCACGCTTTTTCAACTAGGCTGCACATGAGGTATGAAACAGTGTAAAGAGAAATTAAAGGCCCCATTTAAAGCACTTACTTGAGGAAGAAGTCTTCGTCATCATCATCTTTCAACAATTTCTCCTGAAAAAAAACAAAACGATTCAGTCGAGCGTTTGGAGGGTGCACTGCATGTTGGTCAGTGCAAGAATCGTTCCTGCTGTAAAGCTGTGCAGAGCAATCACGTTTTCCTCATAGTGCGTTGGTTTGTGTGACAGTGTATCTATGTGAGCTTGTATGTGACTGTGTGTGTGCTTCATCTCTATCTCATTCTTTGTCTACTTTTCTTTCTTTCCTAGTCTCAACCTATGCGCCGCCCGGCCAGTGTCAAGGGCACAAAACGTGCACGGGCGCAATGCCTTTCCCTGAACACCTGCACACCGAGTGGCACTGTGCAAGAGAAGTGCAATAAAATGCAATACCGTACAATACAATTTCTGAACTAACTCGGACACCTGGGAAATTCTGAAAATTTGCAGCTACCCGCCAAAGAGAATACTGTCTGCGGAGGCGGAGCTTCGTACCCTCTTACCTTTCATGCCTCTGCTCTCGTGTGCGTGGAGAGAAGTGTTTTTTGGTTGACTTGCTCGCCATATTAACAGTCATTGGATTACCTATATTCATGTGAGTCGACCTAGCATAGATTGCAGCACAGCTTTCTTTACATTCCAGATGCGTGATTCCTCGCTTACTACATGTGTGTGACCCTCTGTGTGAACGTAGGGTTTGAACTTGCATGTGGTATTGTACCAAACTGGAGACAAAATGACATTCGTATCCATTTTCAGGGTGCTGACAACGACAGTTGAATTGGTCAAGACAATGGCCAGATTACCTTCATGGCACTTTGCTATCCACGTGTGAACAGTATCAGCCTTTGCCTTTATTTCTAGAGTAAAATTCCTCACAATGGTCAGGACCTAGTTCTCCCAAGTTTTAACTGTGGGAATTAACTGTGGGAGTTTTAACTGTGAAAAAAATAACTGTCAACAAGAAAAGGCTCTATTTGCTCCATGCCCTGTTAGAAAACAAAATATTTTATATCTTTAGGAAAAACAAATGAAAGTGCAACTTTATTGCACATCATGCCATTTCACTGTACTGATAAGTTACTTTTGTTTACCGGGTACACTTGTAAAGAATGGCAGGCAATATTAGGAGAAAGCCTGTACAATGGATGAGGAAACATCAATGCAAGTCATGTTAAAGGGACACTGACACCCCCCAAAGTTTATTTTTTATTTTTTGCCAGGCAATTCATTATGGTGTCAGAGGACTACCCAATCAATATTTTGCTACAGCGTAACATTTATTTTTAATAAAGTAAAAAAACGCAACTGCCCGAAACCAAAACTGGACTGGGGAGGAAGAAGAAATATAGAGGAGGAGAGAGGTGGCGGAAGTCACATGGCTGTGATACTTTTTTTCCCTCCAAACAACGCATTTGCAGCTTTTTAGAAGCCCCCAAAAATGGGTATCATATTTCTTTTCCATTCTTAATATTTTGTGCATGCCTTCGATGACCTACAACTTCGATTATATTTGGCCTAAACTAGGGGTGTGCGAATATTCAAAATTTCGTATATGAATCAAATATTTTCCTTATTCGAAACATATTCGCTTCAAAAATTGCATATTCGGAAGTTCCCAAATATTCGGCCCAAGCCGAATATTAAAAAAAACGGCGAATATTCGCACAAACTGCAAATATTCGAGCCTTTAACGAATAATCTGCCTGCCACGCATTACCCAATGAATACGTTTATTCACTGAGAAAGGCGTATGATGTGTGCATTATAGGTCTGCTCCGTTTCTATCTGTCCGATGGTAGCAAGACAGGATCAGTTTCGGTTTCTTTCTCACCAAGCCCTTTGTTGTGTGGCACTCGTATAGCAATATGTGATGTAATTGCGCGTTCTATAAATTGATACAATAAACCTCAAGAGTGAAATATAAATATAAAATAAATCTCGAGAGTGTTATCTAATATAAATGTTTGAAAATTAAAAAAAAGAAAGCTAGGTGCGAGCAGAACATTGCATCGCCATTGACAACAACTCCTGCCACTCCCGTGCAGTCAAAACTAGGATTGTCGCGAACCTGCCCAGGCTCGAGTTCGACCAAGTTAGACTTTTTCGAACTTTCAACGTGATGTTCGACAAAGGTTCGAGTGAAATTACACTTTTATGCGCACGCGCAAAAACTAAAAAAAAAAAAATCTAGTTGATTTCATTTGGCGGAGGAAAAGTGCAATATTTGTTAGGTTTATTGGCATCTCTGGTTCACATTAATAACCAATGAAAGCGTTAAAAGCGCATATTTTCGCTTTTATATGATGTAAACATTGGTAACCATTTTATGAAATACAAAATAAAGTACTTTCTAAATTATTTGTTTCCCAAAATTCGAAATATTCGTGTAGCAGCCAGGCAACACTGTCCATAAGTGGAACTTCTTCAAACTTTAGTGAAATTTCGCACGTTTCCCGAGTGAAAGGGTCTTTCTACTGGCGGAAATGTTGTCACGGCACGTAGGAGCGCTTACTTTCTTAGCACGTTAGGCAGTTAATTTTCCTACACAATAATTTGTAATGAGTGCATTACTAGAAGTATCTTTAGCCTGCTGTAGCCCAGTAAATTGCAGTTGCATTGATTTATTTTAGAAAGGCAATAAAACCTGCTGGTACCTCTTGTTTTGCAATTTTTCATTACAAGACACATATTCGATTCGATTCGATATTCGAACCCCGTTTTTGTCTTATTCGTATTCGAAAATTTTAATATTCGCACACCCCTAGTCTAAACCTTAGAAAACGGCACGTGACCACGGAGAAGAGAGTGAGCGCGACTCAAACCGGCCAGTTCTCTATCGGCGGTTTTCGAGCGGAAAGAAACCGAATTTCAAGCAGCAAATTCTGTTCTGGGTAGATGGGCTCTCATATGTCACATACAACAAAAAGCTCGGCGAGCATAAATACCCTGTCAGTGTCCCTTTTAGCAGTGGCCTATAACTCATTTGAGTGTGGGGGCCAGATAGCCCACACCTGAAAGGTCGAGGGCCAACGTAACAGGGAGGAGGGGCGGGAGGTCTAAATATTTTAAAGAGAAGAGACATTGTGCTTTATGTTTTTGGTAAACTCACAGTTTTGCAAGTGACATCTTTTGATTTGATTTGCTTATTCGACTACTTCGGACCCTGACCTGATGTGATAACAAGAATTAAAATGACACCGCCCTGCCAACATCCTGGCATTTTTAATGGAACAAGAGAGCAAGTACAGCGTCGTTCCCGTTGCTCAATTCACTCAGGAATTAACCAAGCTCAACATGTCTCTAAAAAACAATCAGTTAATTTGACAGTTCTTGCTTTCCTGACGACTTTTATTAGAACACTCTGAACAAATACTTGTCTCTTAATGGTGATATTTTTTGAAGGCGAGAATCCCGAGCTCGTAGCTTTATCTTTGGCAGTTGTTCCTGCTGACTGAGAGTTCGCACAGCCGAGATGCATCCTTCAACGAATAGCTTGTGCTTGCAGCCTATCGTAGCGGAATCGTTGTACATTACAAAAAGTTGAGAAGCAAAAAATAAGGCGGAACAAAGGGCAAATAAACACAGATCAGTATAAACTATGTTAAAACGTTAAAAGAGCAGGGCTACTTTTTGCGCAAAAATGAATCGATGAGATCAGGATCACTATGGCGCATGCCACTTCTAGAGCTCGAGATATGGGAACCGGGACTCGAGCCGGTTGCCTGCGGGCCGCGTCCCAAAGAGTCGCGGGCCGCATGCGGTCGGCGGGCCGCGTGCTTGTAGACCCCTGTGTTGAAAACAGAGGTGGAGAATACATATTTGTCCCAGGAACACAGTGCTGAACAATAAAGAAGTTTCCTCCCTTTCTATCTTTTGCTTGAGGACAAAACTATATCTGTACCTTATCAACCATGCTACTTGTCCTTTCGTATATTTTGCTGATGATTTTAACATTGCTGACTGTACAATCTCTATAAAAGAGTATCCACATGACATCAATATAGCTTACTGCTGTTAGTCACCATTGTATAGAAGACAAAAGGATTGCTGTAAAAGCACAAATACAACAATTTTAGGGGGCACCCATGATTAGTATGCCCTATGCAAGGTTTGTACTTTACGGTGCTAGTTTACACTTCAATACTTGGTTGCAAATAAAGGCCTCGTGGGCACTTAACCAAAGGTGGTCATCTTGAAAAAAACAAATTCGGATCCTTCTGTCAATGTAACTATACTTTTAATAATTGGGGAAACCTCAAATATAGAGCGGTTTTACACAAACATCACTTTTTGGCTCAAAATCTTGCTGGAAATTCATCCTAGGAGCCTTTGCCCTGTTTGTGTGCGTGGAGGCAGTGTTTTCTAACCTGCTATAAGAGTTTTCCTTGCATTGTGACCGACTGTGTCTCCCAAAATAGGAGGTGAAAAAAAAAAGTGTCGGCTATGATTGTTGGTTTTTATTCAGAGTTAAAGGCCGACCTACATAAGTATTTTCTGCCAGGCAGAAAATCCTTTCCCAGTGTCCTTCTCTCCATTACAAGCTTGGTGCTGCTTACATCAGTGGCAGGAATCTCTAAGGAACGGAATGATTTTCGTGACTGACCCACAATTATTAACGCGAATCACAAGCCGCGGGTGTGTTCTCATTGAGAATGCAATCTATCGAAAGTGCAGAGATAACAAGCATTTGAATCGGTAGCACTGAGGAAGCGTTGCACGCAGACAAGAAAATAGTAGCTTCCCGCGCAAGCCACGAGCGGTTTCTGCGAGTTCAGCGGCTAAATTATTCACAGAAGAATGCGCAACAATGCAGAGCCAGCGGTGCGGGGGCCGCCACACCGAGCACCTGATTTCCGCAGCCTGAAGGCACCGAGTGCTCCTCTAACGGCCGGCGGAGTCTGCAGGAGGGGGCAGCACGAACGTTGGCATCTGCCCAGCGCTGCACAATGGTGGCACATGCTCAGAGGCACACTATCTCGGGCACAGTGTGCACCGGCAGATGTCGCACGCGCAGTCTGGAGTGCACTGCTACCGCGCTCTGGACAGGTTTGATGCAAAAATGTACTTTAAGTGTAATGTACTTAAAGTACTTTTAAACAGCGAGAGGAAAAGAATCGCAGGGAGTCTCTTTTGGATGCTCGATCCCCGGGAATGCACTCTTTGCCTTCCGATGCGCATTCTGTATGTGGACGCCGAAGCGATGTCAAAGCTAGGAAGCTCATGCTGGAGGTGGGACAACCGAAAGACCTTCACTGCCATCCTCATTCTGTCAGTGACTATAGCTATCACAAATACAGAATGAAAATAGCGAGATTGGTCTAACAACCCAGTCTTTACTAGAAAGCTGTTATACTTAGTTATTGCCTACAGAACAGCAATGAATTCAGAATATGCATTCAGATTTGAGACAACCAACAAGATAGATAAGCAGAGCTGCATGTTTCCTACATTTATGCTTTTGCGGGATTGACGGGATTGTTTCGGCATTTATTTGAACTAAAATATTAGACAGCTCTCAATATTTATACATTTTGCAAAGGAAATAAATTACCGATTTTCTGGCATCTCTAGAGAAACCTAACTTTAAAACTAAATTGCAATGGAGCACTATTGTACCAGTCAATGCCTACAATTCACTGTTACGCTTTCGTAATGTCAAAAAGTGCAGCATGTATTGCAACGGCCCGTTTCATCTCACCTTGTCCTAACCGAGGCAGATGTACAGTCACCGTCACAATGAAAGATCCACCCGGAGCAGGTGGCCGAGACGGCGACCGATCTACTTGCGCTTTGGGCAACCTCAACTTGCTTCAAGGGCAGGAAAACCACTTTCACAGTATGAGCACATTCCTCGAGCATGCAGGTTTCCGGTGTTTGACATCATAATGTGTCCTGGTCGAGATAAGATTGATCAAACTGCGTAGGTTTATTCTAGCATAGCAATACAAGTAGGTGTGAGTCGTGCCGTGTCTGGTCGCGATCTGGTGGAGAGAGGGTCAGCGCACGGAGCTGGCGGGCAGAGTCCAGGGTCACCAGGCGGCGGTGGCGATGATGATGATATCCCGACATAATGTGATGTAGGTGCTACCCATCTATAAGAACTTTGGGACTGTTAAACAACTAAATGGCGCTGCCTAAAATGGCAAAGGCTTTCAAGAAATGGGCGAGGCTAACGCATCTATCTACTTAAGCTGACCTCATCAAAGGGCCATTCAGCACAAACAACTACTAGATCAGCCCCCTCCCTGCTTTGTGGCAAGTTTGCCGTGATTTTATTTTTGAAACCTCCCCACGAAACATTGATCCCTTATAATTTTTTATGACCTTTCTAATGTTCGCCATTTCGGTGTTTCTCAGCAAAACATTTGGCGGGGAATTTTCGGGATTTTCCTGGTAACTGCCGAAAATGCTGCACTCTAGAGATGAGTGGACGTTAGCACAAGCCACGTATCGAAATAAATCAGACACGACATTCACAATACGCCATGTTTCGAAGGCGTTGTCAAAACAACACAACGTTTACCACCTCTGCAATTTTCTACAAGCGATGTGTCAACATACCCTCTCGGGCTCGGCAGCTTCGGAGACGTCCTCCTCGGAGAGGTACCTTCTGAACTTCGGAGGCATTCTTGAACTGCGCTACGTGAAATATAAGGGAGCAACAACTGAAGCGAGGACACAGCCGAGTGCACCTAAACACAAACGCTTCACTGTCAAATGAGCGAAGGTAATGGGACAAACGACAGCTTTATTAACAAGAAAGACCGTTACTGCAGGAGAACTCGCACGATATAAAATACCCGCAGCTATATGAAACCCGTGAAGGTAATAAACATGGCAACAGGGACTGAGTTTTACATACGGTGTAGTTGGACTTCACTAAAGGGCCCTATCCGTCATGAACAGGTTGGACGGCTCGTTCGGTTCGATACTCGAATGAGCGACAACCACTTACTTGTCGGAGTCGAATATATTGTATCCACGTAGTTCACAGAGAATGCAAAACGCTGGTGGAAAAAACAGTAAAAACCCACAACTCACCGTCTTTTACGCTCCCATCTGTTGTCAATTTGCGACGTCTGTATCCCTCTGGTGACCGGCTGTTGCGGAAGTACCGAGTGGATTCGCCAATTCGGAAAAGAATAACCCTCGTTTTGCCAGAATTTTCATATACATTTGTATTTAGCGGGAAGTTAACTTTAGTAGGCCCGTACTAACTAAACCAATCGCAATAAAAAAAATTAAAAAAATTATTATTTACTTTTATGCGTCTTATTCGCGGGACTGCCAGCCCACCGGCCACACTCGAAACGGTGCAAAGCGCAAAGGTGCAGAGCGTGGGATCAGTCAGAGGCCCTAATCTACACGGCGGGACCAAGCAGAACCAAAGTCGCCGCCTGCTGCGATTGGCCAGCTCCGCACCGCTGGCCAATGGCAGCAGGCGGTGATGGCCTGGTTTCTGACCCCTGAGTCCTGCCGTAGGTTAGGGCCCTTGTACGCATTACAAAGGGGGGGGGGGGGGGACTATTTACAATTAAATTATTGCGTTGAAAATATAACCTACTATACCTGTTTTCACCTCAAGAACCGTAGGAAAACAAGTCCGGCTTCTCACGGATGATTACTAATTTTCACTTGTAGGTGGAGATTTAAGATATATTTAGTAGCATTTTGGAGTGGATACACGTTATCTTACCAAGGCGTACACGTTTCAAACGCCAAAAGCATCGCCTGTGCCTTCGACAACCAAATCTGGCGAGAACTATTTCGTGCGGCGTATGAACAATGCGCAAAACTTACTGTTTTCTTGAGGTGAAAACGGGTATAAAAGTAAAAGTGTGTTATATTATGCTTTATTCACACTACAGTGTTATTCACACCTTGTAAAGCTTAGCCAAGAGTTGTTTTTCAAAGTTCGCGTCAGTCACCTTTCAGTGCTGTCTGGCAAATACGCCAGCTGCAACGCTGCATGCTTGACTGTCGCAGTTTAGAGAAGTGAATGTGTCGCTGTAGGGCGCCTTACGCACCACAGCGCGGTTATGCCATGACCACGTGGCTTGCGCTGACGACACAATAGTGACCATTGCTGCCGAGCGCGTACAGTACCCTAGGCAGTATAAATTCGCACCATAGAATTTGTTTTGCTTGGCAAAAACAAATAGGAATGACCAGCAGAATGGCGTGGCATCACGTGCAAGCCATCTATAAATAGAGGAAATCTTGAAATCCTCTGAGGATAAGCACTTTATTATTTGTCTCGCCTGTAAAAACGCCCCAAGCAGTCACTAAGGTTTCAATCGTGAAATTCTAACTGTTTTCTATGTCTGCAATCAAGTGTGCTTCCCACCACGTTCCCACACATATTGGATATAAAATAAATGCGATTGGAAAATGCATAAAAAACAAAGAACTCACAATGGCCTTGCCGTTTGTGGACACCGTTCAGAAGCGCATTCAGTATAGCCCTGTACAAAACCGCACGCACGCGATATGATGATGTTCGATACGAAGCTGCATCGGCTGCATTGCGCTAGGTCACAGAACACGATTGCAGACCGTCGAGGCAAGGAGCTCTGCAGTCGATGGTTCAGTTCAACAGGAAATAGCGAGGAGAAACCGCTCTGCACAAACAAAAACATGCATTGATGTGGAGAGGGCATTATCGAAGATCTGCCTTTTGCGCCCATCTTTCAGATAGAAAGAAAATGTTCTTTTCTGAACGGCGTCTTTCTTGCCACAAAAAGGGAAGGACCCCCCCCCCCCCCCCAAATACTAAACTAAAAAAAAAAAATCATCACCATGCAGGGGCGTCAGGAGTCAGAACTATTGTATTCGGCGGTAGAAAGGAGGGGGGGGGGGGGGTTATCTAATAGTTTCGACGCCTCTGCATGGGAATCATTTTTTTTTATTTAGTTTGTTGGTTGTGACACATTTACCGATGCGTCACAGAGGATATCTGTTTTCACGGGATGAGCAACCACTCGGTGAAAATGGTTTTGAAAATATTTGTGACTCGATCGCGTCAAGAGTAAACCTTTCGTCCCCCCTTTGTCCAGAGGCTTGTTTACTGTACATACGTCGAGCAGGAAAGAAGCCATCTGGGCCTGGTGCAGGAGTGTTGATCATTTTAGAGCAGAGCGCACAAGAAACAGAGACAAGAAGGCACGTACGATAGGCGAGCGCTCACAGGTAATTGAGCGTTTATTTTGACATTGTAAACGTTCAGTGGTGAGGGAGCGCGCGTCTGCCGTATGTGCCTTCGTTTTGTTCCTTTTATATATATATATACTATATTTACCGCTTTTTTTGTATAATTAGTTATTTGGTGACCTCCTTTAGGAACTTCAGGTTGTCCGTAGAGTCGGTCCAAAA
The DNA here is from genome assembly GCA_037355805.1 of Ixodes ricinus. Lineage (NCBI taxonomy): Eukaryota > Metazoa > Arthropoda > Arachnida > Ixodida > Ixodidae > Ixodes > Ixodes ricinus. The sequence continues at coordinate 101,466 of JAZHYW010006929.1, forward strand.
GAGTCACATCAGTGCCGCCGTGACATCGTCTACTCTGTCGTATATTGCCGGGAACAAAGCACGTCCGTGCAAATATTTACTGGTCCAGTCGAGTAAAAGAAATACAGAGAAAAATATTTTAACAGCCGTAACTGCATAGCTGAATAACTCGCAGCACATCAGCAGGTTGGCGCCTCTCGTGGAGCAAACTATCTGCTCAATTAAACAATCCCCATTAGAGAAAAAGTAATTGATCATTGGTAAGTAGTAACTCATTTCATAAAAAAATGCCAAGGCTCATTAGTGCTCAAAGAGAATAACTGAAGCGTTACTCAATTACAGAAAGTAATCAATTACGTAAGTTATAACGTGGTACAAACAAATCTGGTTTGAGGGACATGCTGTACTTGCCAGAAAGTTTGACAACTTTCTGCGGCAACTCAGAACTGGAGAGTGCGAGTTTAGGATGCACAATTGTGTACGGGCGCCGTTTGGTGAGTCAGTGTGAGGGAGACATCGTTTACTGTATGAAATGCCTGCAGGATGTACCGAAGCGAACATAAATTTGCTTTTGGCGGTAAACTAGCCCCAACCACTCTGTGCTTACAGGGGTTAAATATGACTGGACTAGACCACAGAAAGTTTCACAACTTTCTGTGCCAATTCAGAACTAAAGAGTGCGTGCTTAGGATGCATACGTGTACGGGCACCATTTGACGAGTCAGTGTGAGGGTGAACACATCATTTGCTGTATCGAATGCCAGCAGGATATGTGCCGAAGCGAACATAAATTAACGTATGGCGGTAAACTAACCCCAAAGCACTAGCCAGAGCTACGCGCTCGCGCCGATGAAGGTGAATGTGCACCCTTCAAAAACAATGCTTGGTCGTACCGACAAATTCTGTAGTGCGGAAAATATCTGCTAAATATTTCTCGCTCTGAAGTTTGTCTTGTGCTCTTATAGGCTATAAAAAAACTTATAGTATGTTGTATTTAGGGCAAGCGTTAATGTACATTTTTGTCTGTGGTCTGTAGTAGTGCCAGTAATTAAAGCAAATGAAGAATATTCTACTGAGTTAAAACGGACCGAGGACACAACTCATCAGGGGCCAATGTTCGCGAGTGTCCACATTTCTAACGCAATCGACGGGGTTTCGGTGTTTCAGCTTGTCGAGTGTCGACACATTATTTAACGCATATAGTGCCTTCACCATGACGTTTTAGGGAGATGACGGTTAATCAAATGTTGTTTGTTTCAGCAAACATAGTCGAGGCCTCGTGAAATGTTTCTTTGGCACGAAAATTTGGATTGCATGACGGACGTCCCGTTTAGGCATCATGTCCCTGCGTCCCTTCCAATCTGTCCACCAATTTATATGGTGCTTACACCAGTAAGTTTGAAAACAAAGTGCATATAATTTGGAAATTGCCTGCATTTATTTTGCCCCCACTTCCTTTTAACTTTATGTTATTGCCGCCACCTACATGTTTGGTTGGTGGGTTAAACATGCCCCCTTTTTAGTAGGCGATGTTGAAAACGTGACTGCTTCGATTATGAAGGACAATAACTGCTGTAAATATCTTTATACATCTAGCTTTTCGAATTTAATCGAAGAACTAATCTAATCGAATAAGAAAAAGTGTTCACCACTGAACTGACTGCCTTGGATGATAATTTTATCAGAGACGCATGATTATCTATAACGAAGACATGCCAAATGTATCAGCAAACTATAAGTTGGTTTTCTCTTTACCCCAAATTTCTTATGATGACGCTAATTTACAACGAAGGTTTGACTAAAATCAATCTTGAAAACTTAAAAAAAATCTTTTACTTTTGCTGAAAATTATTACCAAATATAACGAAATGGAGTTAAGCCGTTTCATATCAAACTGAATACGTTGCGGTATTTTTTTCAACATTTATTTCCTCTTTTATTTGTAACCTCTAAGGCCCAATTCTGAGCATTTCACAACGGGGATTATTCAGTGCTTTATGAAGTCGCACTTTGGGTAGTTGAGAGCCAACTCATTTGAAGGGAATGCTCCTAGGTTGGACAAAACAAGAAACGACACCAAAATCGGAATAATTTTACTCACTTTCCAAACCTTTTGTATTAAATCAACGCCGCAATGGACGACAGTAATGCAGCAATAATTTTTATTTCACTTTGGCATAAAACATTCTTTACTCCTTATCATCGAGGGTACATTTTTGGAGCAAGTATATTTCCTTCGATATTTTTACAAAACAAATTCAAGGGCCCCAACTGAATCTTTGTGGTAAGTCCAGTGGCGGATCCAAGGGGGGGGGGGGGCGACGCGCGGCGGCCGCCCCCCCCAAACCAAGTCGACCCCCCTCCCTCCCCCTTCTCGGAGGGCAATTTGACATGGGTGGACCCCCGTTGCACAAAGAAAGAATAGAAGAATAGTATCCTTAAAAATTTTCCGCCCCCCCCCCAGAACGGAGTTCTGGATCCGCCCCTGGGTAAGTCACAGTAATCAGCACGGCAAACAGATTATACGATTTATTTATTAAAGTGAGTTCAATCAATTTGACCCAGGATGTAGAATGAATTGACCTCATTGAACTAATAAAAAAAAGGATTAAGTATACAAAGATGCCGAAGGCATGGACCAGTTTAAATATGTAAAATACGTTTACATAGCGAGAGGCAATTTTCACAAGAAAATAATTGCAAACTAGTAATAAAAGTAACGGCGGTAAATTTGAAACAAGTGACATTTTCGAAGCTGCGAGCTTTTGGAAAATCTTGTTAAATTGAACATTTTAAGAAAATGACAAAACCTGGCTTAAAGGGACAATGAAGGCGATTTAATTTAATTTTTTTAAATTGTGTTTTTAGGCTTCTGGGAACCTGGCATACTGCCTAAATCTTTATAGACATTTGTGACGCATATTTCTATACCTATGAAAGAACTGAAGAAAACGAAACTCAACTATCTGCGTTTCTCGTTTTGGGCCTCGAAAACGGGGGTGACGTAGGGAGTGACGTCACATGTGAATTGTCGGTACCGGTAGCATTTAGGGCGTCGAGACTCTGGTTACCGCGGTGGGTTATAGCAGCGCGGTGGCGCGGTCGTTTCGCCGAATTTGTCAACATGGACGGCAATGCCGCTCTCGCGAGCGAGTTCGAGCTTCCGTTCAGTAACCGAACACCAACGGAACCGGAGTACGTGCGTGGCGGCCTCTGCTATCACCCGACGGAGACCGCACAGCCGGCAACGAGCTGGCCCGCATGCCGAAGGACGGACGCGGGGGAGATGCCGAGGGAAAGCGGCGGCGATCTGGCAGTCTGTGCCGTCACAGCGGCGCGTCAGCGACCAATCGCTGACGCGCCGCTTGTGACGTCGCACTTTTGGCCCCGCATCGGTCACGCGAGCTCCTGCGCTCCGCTTCTCCTGGCTTCTCCCGCAACCTTCGGGGCGTCGCCCCAGTCGGATCCCGTGCAATTATTACCGCGACTGTTTCATTGATTTGCGCGGCACACAAGCGCCGGTTTCGGCTGAAATTTGGGCAACGTGGCCTGAGACGTGCCTGGAACCCAGTTCAATCGCCAAAAAGATGTCCTAAATTGCCTTCATTGTCCCTTTAAAGGGCCCATGAAACGAATTTTGGGCTGTGATAAATCAATTTAGGTTGGAATTTTACTAATAGCACATCGTTCAGTTGGCCAAAATAAAATAGGTAGAAAGTCAAAAACCTGACTTTCGGTTAAAAAATTTGAAAACACAGCGGACTACTTTGTACCTCCTTTCCTTCGTAAGCTTTCTGCCTTTTCACTGTGATACATCCGCGGTTTTTAAGCGCGTCACCGGGTCCAAACGCACGTCACACGACACCGGACCTCACTCATTCCCTTCACCCCTGAGCTGACATTGCGGTGGAAGCTACGCGCTTGCCGGACCAATCAGCCGCCTCCCTTTCATCACCTGGCCTGATTCTCTGCGCATGGGTATATGCGCGAGAGAGCGTGATCAAGTGGCAAAACTGTGGCTGGCCCAACGAGCGCGTAGCTTCTACAGCACTATCAGCTTCGGGGTGAACGGTGTGGGGTAAGCAACTTTTGTCTGAATTTTGAGCGACGGGCTAATCTTGTAAGGGGAGAATGGCTGTGTCCGTGTACACAAACGAGAGTCCGAGCAAGAGGGGACTCCCCCTTTCCGTCTTCTTGAACTGTTTGGTGCAATGCGCGATTTATGAGTTGAGGAGGAAAGCTAAACAGGAAAAAGTCGGAAAAAGCAGCTAAGTTCTAAACGTGGCTATAAGAAGATTTAATTCACGTGGCTATTAAAGGGCCCATGAAACGAATTTTAGGTTGGAATAAATCAATTTATATTGGAATTTTACTAAAAGCACATCGTTATGTGGGCCAAAAGAAAAAAAGGTAGAAAGTCAAAAGCCTGACTTTCGGTACGAAAATTTGAAAACACAGCGGACTATTTCGTACCTCCTTCCCTTCGTAAGCTTTCTGCCTTTTCACTGTGATACATCCGCGGTCCTCGCAGCGCGTCACACGACACCGGACCTCACTTATTCCCTTCACCCCTAAGCTGACATTGCGGTGGAAGCTACGCGCTTGCCGGACCAATGAGCCGCCTCCCTTTCATCACCTGACCTCATTCTCTGCGCGTGGGTTTGCACGAGAGAGCGTGATCACGTGGCAAATGTGTAGCTGGCCCAACGAGCACGTAGCTTGTACAGCACTGTCAGCTTCGGGGTGAACAGGGTGGGAAAGCAACTTTAGAGAGTTTTAGCAATACGTATAGCAGCAAACCTAAGCCCCCTACGTTAGCGTTAACGCTGCGTCCTCCATACTGCGCATGAGCCATACGTACGTACTGCGGCGAGCTATACGTACGTACGCTCGCTATCGCTTTTGCTAGCGTACGTAGCGGTCCCCTGCGTATACATTCTCGTTGCTCTCGTCGCGCACGGGAAAGCGCGAGACTACTCCAGTTTGGAAAATGGCGGCGGTGAGGCAAACCAGTGGAAGTGCTACGCGCGTTGTACGGGTTCGCTTCACCATTGAAGATGACCTAAACCTTGTGGAAGAAAGAGAAAGAAGAAGAGAAAATGGCGAGGCTCGTGGCGGGCGAGGACACGCGGAGTTCGGAGCTGGAGACAGACGAAAGAGCCGATGCCGAGCAAGGCCTCCAACTGAAGACCCGGACCACTAGACAGCCTTGGCCCTCCTCTTCATCGGACTCTGAACTTAAGTACAGATAAAACCTTTTCCCAATGGTAGCGCTTCCCCGTGTGACTTCCTCGGAGCGAGTGGAACTCGGCCTGATCGGGCGGTATTGACAGGCGACCCACAACCTCCTCAAAGAAATCAACGCGACGAACCCTTTCGAGCGCCCACAAAGGTGGGTGTCGGTAGCCAACAACGTTGGCGACGCCGTCGAACCCAAAAAGGTGTTTTTTCTGCGGTCGGTACGCGAGCGGTGCGACCTATTGCTTGCATACTTCCAAGCAAATGACGAGGCCAACATAAGACAGTAGAGATCCCACAACACACTGGAGCGAACCATAGATCGAACTGCTGGTCGCACAGCCCTAAACAAAAGAAGACAAAACACGTTCACAACAGGCAACTGGAAAGAGATTCACGCACTTCGTAGCAAAGCGAAGAGATTCGCAGTGTTAAATTGGCTTACGAATACCCGCCTTGGATTGTTTGAGGCAGTTCGCAGGAGCACATCTAGATGGCGCTGCAAGTCTTTACGTATCGTTACGTATGCGTTTGCCTTCCGCTATACTGAAAGTGCGCGTTCAACGCGCTCCGTAACGTTACGTCGACAGCTAGCGTGCGTTGTACGCAGTGCTGACGCGAGGGTCTTTACGCTATTCTAAAACTCTCTTTTGTCTGAATTTTGAGCGACGGGCTAATCTTCTAGGGGGAGAATGGCAGGGTATACAAACGAGAGTCCGAGCCAGAGGGGACTCCCCCTTTCCGTCTTCTTGAACTGTTTCGTAGAATGCGCGATTTATGAGTTGAGGAAGAAAGCTAAACAGGAAAAAGTTGGAAAAGCGTTTCATGACCCCTTTAATCAGTACTGGTGAGAACAGGCGTACTGTGAGTAAGCTTTATAGTAAGTTACAGGTCATGAAGGTAGCGGCAAATGCCCCTCAAAGGGATGCATATATCCCTCCGCCGCCCCCACATCCAATAGCGTCCCATCGTTTCCGTGACGTCGCGGCAAACACGGGAGGAGGGTCTTGCCTTCCTGTAAATATTTGCCTTATCTTTCGACTCTGACTTAGCGTTGTGGAAGCCACGAGAGGGAGATTAGAATTTTCCCCTCCGATGGAAACAAACACAACTTTCGGGGGTTAGGTTCCCCGTCCGATAAATACAAAGGCTACTTTCAGAAGCTCGGTTCCCTCTCCGATAAAACACAAAAATCGCTTTCTAAATAAAAAAAGGGGGGGGGGAGGTTGGAGTCAAATTGGCACCACTCTGTAGAAAATATCTATCCATTGAAGCGAAACAAGGGGCGTTTCCAGTGAACTATTCTTTCGACTGCGGAGATATTTGAAACGGGCGCATCACGCTTCTGGAAGGGAGCTTTTCTTACCTTCTTGACTGGTAACCGAGTATAGGAGGTTAGCACTAGTCCGCTGCTGCCCTTGGAAAAGCGTCATTGTCGCCGAAGTTCGTCTTGGCAACTTATTCAAACACGATGTTATAGAGGTAAAGGTAAAGAAGAAATGCACAAAATACATTCCGACCTGTGCGTGAAGGCGCCTACGAGAGCCATCAGATTTAGTTCCCAAATTTTCCGCGCTCTGTCTCTTATGAAGGTGCGCATCACTCATTGTCCTAACGTGGTGGCCTTGAGCAATGCACAGGCTCCGCGCTTCGAGGACGAACGGGTGAGATGCGTCCCTTGAGGACATAGCAGGAGTCGGTCAGCGGCACCCGAGGCGGTAGCCCCCCGCTCCTCGCGTGGCCCGTTGCGACTCCCCCCGCTCGTGGCCCGCCGCGAGACCCCCTTGAGCAGCTGCACCCGGGGCGGTCCGCCCCCCCCCCCCCCCCCCCCCCCCCTTGTGACGCCACTGGACAGAACCACTTCAGTTTCGTCCTCTCTCGGGGTAGCTGTTGTTTTTAGTGACTGACTAAACCAGATTCTCAGCTACCTATTCATTGACTTATCTCATTGTTACAAAGTACAATAATAGCGCTTCCGTGGAGTACCTTCAACTGCAGCAGAATTCGGATTACAAACTCCGATGACTTCTCCGACACCAGTGAAATCAACCACCGAGCTTCACAGCCTCCAGGAACGCCGGCGGGGACTTGCGTACAGTGTTGTGCTAAATACTCAACTAAAGTATTTAATATGAGATACTAAATACCCGGTTGAAAATCTATTTAGAACAGTATTCAAGTTACTTACAGTACGAACTATCTTGAGTAGAATACAAATGCTTTGAAAAAGTAATTGAATTACATTCGAAGATACTTGGCAACTTTGACATCTATTTGCGATGACTTTCCTGAAACTCACATTTTGCTTTGAAATTTATGACCGGTTCAGACGAGTCGCGCAAGGGCCGGTGGTGCCGTCTCGCGGCGCTATCTCGCAGTAGCTATTAAGGAAACTTTCCTGTTTTGACTCGTCGCTAAAGGGCGGCATTGTAATCGTATCTCAGTTCGGTCTCAGGTAGACTCGAGCGATCCGGGTTTCAAGGGTGAGTTTCCCAACTGAGTTGTTCTGGCAACGTTGACTTTCATCAAGCATGTCTTTTATAGGGGTGTCGCGAACCGGCCGAGGTTCGAGTTCGACCAGGTTCGACTTTTTCGAACTTTTAGTGAAAATTTCGACGAACCTTGTATTGAGGTTCGACTCATGTGCGCATGCGCGACTGGCTGGCCAGTTGGCTTCGGATTGGATGGTGATGGCTAAGGGATGAATTAAGGGCACCGCTGATTGGTTATTTCAGTTAATACAGTACAAACAAATTTAGCGATAACTTCTTCAGTGATTAGAATTACTTTTAATTGCAACTGTTCATAAAAAAGAAATAACCCTCTGGATAAAAAAATTCTCCAAACCAAGACATGCTTTTATCAAGGTCTGGCCACACTGTCCACAAAGTCGAACCGGTCGAATCTGGTGAAAAGTCCGAAGGTTCGTCGAACCGGTTCGACCCAGTTGAATCCTCGAAAGTTTGACCTAAAATCCGGTTCGGCAGAAGTTCGCGACACCCCGCCGTTTTTTATCATGGAGGACGGCTGCATGAATGGATGGATGGTATTGGCTATACCCTTTACATCGGGCGGCAGCTTGCGCCACCTTGCCTAGAAACATTTAAATCAATCCCCTTAAAATTTTCAATAAATTATGTCTCGATCATCTATCACTCCGATTTTGTGCATTATTACGAAGCTGGAAACAGTGAGAGAAGGGGGGGGGGAGCTGCGAAATATATGCTGTCGCATTAAAAACAACTGTTGCATTACGCCGTTAGCAACTGAGACTATGAGCGACGCCCCAAGCACTCCCTGGCGAAGGAACTGGCCAGAGTTCGATGCCCTTTCATTGTGCTCCGGAAAGCTAAACAGCACCTCTGCACTGCGAAGGCGATCGTGAAAAAAAAAAGGAAAACTAAAAGAGGAACGAAAACAAAAAAAATAAAAATAAAATAAAGCCATAATATAACATCATGTTGACGCGATGTTCACTGTTGCTCGGCGCACGAAACGGGAGGGAATACGCTGTGGCAACATTTTCTTAATAAGTCCGTTGTGGTGGATTTTCTACGCCACGTACCGAGGCTGGGGCACAGACACTATACTTCCGTTTCACCTTATGTTGAACCGCAGAGAAGGCTAGAAGCGCGAGCTCATAGCGTTGGGAGCTGCTCTTGACGTGCACAGAGAGCTTGCAGCCCTAGAGCAAGGAGCTCGCGCTTGTAGCCTTTCCTGCGGTACATCATAGGTGAAGCAGTATAGTGCTGTGTCAGAGTTCGGATGGGGTTTGTGTTGAATCAGTGAGAACACGAGTCCCAGCCAAGTTCTGACGCAGCACCCATGTTCGCTTTGACCTCTGGTAGGTGACATAAAGAATACATTTCTGCGGCTTTGTCGGATGCTTGAAAGACTTGTACACCTTACTAAAAAAAGAAAAGGTAAGGAATTACATTTACAATTACCCATGGCCAGTGTTGGGTAAAGTACATCTAAAAGGTACTTCAAGTAAAGTACAAAGTAAATAAGACGTGATGTACTTTAAGTAAAGTATTAAGTACACTGGATGCAACGTACTTGAAGTAAAGTACTATAAATGCAATGTACTTTCAAAGTGAAGTACAAGTATTTTAACATGATCTTTCATGATGCCCTTTCATTCCCCTATACTGTGATTTTTTTAACTGGTATGCATTGCCCACGGGGTAATTAGGGGTGCATGACCTATTTTCTACAACGGCGGCGATTATCTGATAAAGTCAAGTGGTCACAGAGTCGTTATTTTCAGGAATGGAGCCAAATTCTGAAATCCCTCTTCTGAATTTGGCGCACCTTGCACTGGATTGTTGCACCCAAGAGGGTTACATGTACTAGGAGAGAGCACGACGTCGGCCCCGTAGCTTTTGCAAGAAATCCTCTCATAGAGGAGTGTCCTTTCCTTGTGTAAGAGAGCTGGTGATAATTAATCATAATGTGACACCTGAAATTGGGGTGCGAAAAAATGAAGGAACTTTCAAATAGAAAGAAAAGACGAAAGAGAATGTCCCAAAACATTGTGACGTCCTCCTGTTTTTCTTTTTTTTTTAATTGAAAATATAATCTTTCCGCACCAGACTCAGGTGCTGGATTATGATTAATTCTTGCTTCTCCTAATATTTTAAACCTCCCTCGCTTGCGCTGACCGACCGAGAAGTAGCGAGAGTTTAAAAAGTTACTGAAAGCCGCCCCCAGAACAAACGAAGCGATGCGTCGTCTGCTCACGTTTCTGTGACAGTAGAATATCCCGCCCAGTATTTCTTCGTAACTTACAAAGCATCATTTCGTGGTACAAATTTAACAAACCCAAATTTGGGGAATGTACTTTGAGGTCGGGAATGGCAATTTCTCAGAAAGTACCAGAAAAAAATACTTTAAGTAAAGTACAAGTACATACTAGGTGAAGTGTACATCCTAAACCTACTTGAAGTAGTACTTGAAGTACAATGTACATAAAGCTCTTCCCAACACTGCCCCATGGCTACAATGTAACTATAGTTACAATTACACTTCCACAAATGTAAGTGACCGTTACTTAAAAAGTAATTAGTTACTTTCGCAACGTTACTTTCAACCTTACTGTCCTAGGGTAAGACACAAATCAAAAGGGTTATTGAAGCGCTTATTGTTGCCGCGCCACTCACACTTCTGTTACCTTGAGAAACACCGAAGCGAACGCAACGATCCGATGGAGCCAATCAAGCAGTGCCAAAAGTGCAAGGTAACGGCCACCACTCGCTAAACCAATCCCGCACGGTGAATACGCCGGGATCGTGCGTTTTTTTTACCTGTGCGTGATTGGTTTAGCTGGTGATAAGCAGACGCACAAAGACGACAAGCGCCGTGACGATGCACTTTTGGCACTGCTCGATTGGCTCCATCGGATATAGCATTGGCTGCGGTCCGACTTCACATGAAGCGGAGGAAAGACAAACAAAAAGTTTCTCAACACTGAAACAAAAACCCACAAAAAAAGGTTTTGCACTTTTTTCAAGATTTAAACAACATCTCGACCACCGAAATGCACGCGAAAACAACGCCAAAGAACTACACGAATAAAGTGGAAGCACGTTTACTTCCGAGTCATGTGTGATGCGGTTGAGGGGACAAATACAAAAGCACTAAGATGGAAGCATGCGGCACACTTCACCTAAACGCTGGACGGGAGGCACGCTCCCGAAAATGTTCACATCCTTCATGCCGCAGCACATTGTTGACGTTGTCACTCCTGCTGCTACACCACTCTACCTGCACGTTTGGAGCCAACGACGATTTGGCTTCTTCCAACAGGGCTTCGTTACACCAGGCCCTGTCAACACGCAGAGTCTTCAGTCTGGGACATTGACAACACAGAGCAAGCAGGCCGAGGTTCGTCACCTTTGTCCCCACGAGACATACAGTGAGAAGGTTGGCGAGCTGGCCGCTCGTCAAGGCAAGAACTGAGGAATCCCTGACGTTCGTCCATCCAACGTACAGTTCTCGCAGTTCTGGTAGCTGGAGGGCCACCAACTCCAAGATGACGTGGCCACCGAGGGTCGTCCCTTCGATATCCAAAACTTGAAGTGAGGGGCACACACGCAGAACGTGCCCGAGAGGGAATGAAGGGTCTAAAAACGGGTAGCCTTCTAGATACAGCTCTCGCAAAGATGAAAGCATCGAAGGTGATGCTTGGTCCACGCGAGAAGCGTCGTCACTGACGAAAAAGCATCGTCCCAAGTCGAGCGTCACCAACGCAGAGTTCTCTGCTACTTTCGAAAAGAGCCTCTTGATGTCCACAATACAGTTTCGGAATGACAGAACACGTAGTTTTGTGGGGAAATGTTTGAGCTTCGAACGTCGTTTCCGGTACGGATCTGCCAGGTTGAAGCCTTCCAGGGAAAGCTGCTGAACGGAAGGGCAGATCGAGCGAAGCCGCTCCATCTTCGTCGACGAGATGAATATGTTCCATTGTTCTTGGATGCCCTTGCTGTGCAGTGAAAGACCGTCAATCCACGGTAGAGCCTGGGCGGGACATTGTTTCAGGAACTGCTTCATCTCCGTAGGCGATACGGTCAACACGGCGACTTTGCATTTTTCCGACGTGGTAATGCGCCATAGTGGGTTGAGTCCCCTCTGAAAAAGTAAGCAACGTCATTGCAAACAAGTTCGTCAGGAGGTTGCATCAGAGTGTTGTCTTAACCCTTTAAACCACCAATATTGACAGATTTTATGGTGACCAGTTTAAAGCGGCACGAACAACTCAGTGCCCAGGCCCGGGAATAGCTGTGGGTCGACATAAAAAGAACTAGGGCATCATGAAGCGTTATCTTACTTTTTGTTCCAGAAGTTCATGGGCTGGCGGCAGCAGAGCCGAAGTGCCTTGAACGGGGTTGTCTTGCGCTGGGTCCCTACGATTCAAGATCGCTTTGAGAAGGCTTAGAACCTTTCCGTCTGTCATCTTCGGCCTGCGGATGCCGCCAGCCGCCACAGCTTCCTGGAGACGCGCAACTATAGATACTCTCTTCAGGCGGGACAGGACACGACTGTCCTGGCGGTCCCGCGGCCGTGCTCGACGCGCCTTATCGTTTGTGAGTCAGGGTGGCAAACCGATGGCAACCATGAGGGCACACGCGTCGTATTAGTGAGCACACACACACACAAAAAAAGAGAAAAGAGATATAGGCTGTTATCACTTTACTTTTCCTTTCGAACCATATCGGAATCGTATCTGCTGCACTACACATGGCAAGAGTTTCAACTTGTTTGGGCTGCGGTGACCTAGATTGACTGCTCACCACGGGACAACGCCTCCTAGATAAGAAAGCCTTAAAGCTGAATTGTTTCTGCGTCACTGAAAGAGGCCACCGCAGGGCACAGACTTGGCTTAAGTGCTGCGTCAGCGCCCGGCTGGGGCTCGTGTTCAATCACCGAAAACACGAGTTCAGGCCAAACGCCAGCGGCCGTAGTCGTATTCAACCTGTATCCTATGGCGGCCTCATTTTGTGACGCAGGAAACTTCAGCACTAAGGCTTTTTTATCTAGGAGGTTTTGACGGGACCCAAGGGCCGCCGTGACACGGTGACCACCGTGCAAAAAGAACCCCATATGCTAGAAGGTTGTGGCGTGAAGTAATACCTTTATAGAAAATGGATCGTTGGCACGAAATTCAGAGTGCTTTGCGAGCATCGTCCGGAAGCTTCGGAAATGGTCCCTTTTCAAACCACACGAGTGTCTCGGCTCAAAATGGTTTCTTTGCTAGCTATCTTTCACTTGGTTTGAGCGGTCGTTGTCTACGTTTGGCCTTAGTATATATCCCGCACTGTGTTTAATAGTGATATTTGTTTATTTATTTATTGATACAGTACATAAATTACATAGACAGGTGTGAGGTAATAAGCATAACATACGTATGCATCTACACGCGATATACGTACGATACCATGCATACACACAATAACAAATACATCACGTGATTCTATAGCACTTTAAGTGACGTTGCCTAGACGCATAAACAAATAGGCTATGTGATAACAGGCGGTGTGTGAATAGTTATTCGAATTGAATATGAATAGCGTAGCGCTATTCGATTCAAAACACCGTTTGCAGATATCTAGTAATAACGTATAATAAACTTTTAAAATAAATTTCATACTTCCGTAAAAAGCCACATAAAAATATTTGAAAATATAAAGGTATATCAAAGGGACTGCGCAGTGCGCATGATGACGACACTGCGCAGCTAATTGAGTGACGTAAGGCTCTACCTTAACAAATTTTAGTTAATTACCCGACTTATTGTGATGATTAGCCCCATATATAAGGTCCCCCTGGCCGTATAACTCACCTGCAGAGACCGAATTTGTGTAACTTTCACGGCTTCTTAGAAAAAAAAAAATAAATGAGAGTTTGTAAGGTCTAAAACAAAAACCGCTGACCCGTTATATCTATAAGTTGCCCATAGCTGTCTTTGTGTTCTACCCTAAATCAAACCATCACTTTTGCCCATTACCGCCAACTTTCCAAGTCGAATAACACGTTATTTACACATGGAATCATACCCCAAAACAACTTCCAGGGGCAAATACAGTGAAAGCTCAGTTTGGACGCTAACTCTTCCCTTCTGACTTGCCAAAGAAAGTTTTAACCGAGCCTATACAATCAGATTCAATAGTATGAACTAGCACGTGAGCGGACAAGTGCTTTTGTTTAGTTCCTATAGTTCATAGTTTCCTGGTTTGCTATGGGCCTGGTGGCGTTTCGCGGGCCTACATATGAGGAGAAGAACAAGCGTACACACTATCAATATCGAACACATGCAAGGCCAGGGTCATACGCTCTTAGCAGGCGCTTCTTCCGTCGCAAAAGCCAGAAAGCGGCAACAACGCCGGGAAGTCAAGCTTCGCGTATACACAGCAATCCCCTGTCTAACTCCATTAAACTGGGCTGGCAAATATTGTAAAATAAATAAATAAATAATTACACGGAGCTGTGAAACGCAGGGTGCGACTCATCTTCGCGCTTTTTGTGGACACTCTTTCGGGCGTTCTTATCGTCGCAATCTCGCTGGCTGCGAAGCGCGAGCAAGTTCGTCTGCTTCTTGCGCAGGGGATTGTGGTGACGTCAGAACGATGCCGAGCTCTGATTGGCTCTGATTGGAAGAATAGTGGGTAGACCTCAATGCTCGCTGCACTCAGCTCTCTATCCACTATTCTTCCAATCGAGCCAATCAGAGCTCAGCGTTCTGACGTCACCGCAACCTCTGCGCATATATATATATATATATATATATATATATATATATATATATATATATATATATATATATATATATATATATATATATATATATATATACCCATGTGACTCTACCAGACTCTGCGTACTTCCTGGTTTCTGGTCATTGAACTTCATTCCAAGCACAGATCGCGCACACCTATAGCGAACAAACAGGGTTCATGCAAGCGAAACGAAGGAGAGCGCGTGAACTCGTATTGCGGGGTAGAACTCCCGGACAACCGGCTCACACGCCGCTGTATCAATAGCCTGTTAGAGCAGCTGCCTCATTGTTAAGATTCGGTTCGTGGCCCCGTTTTATGTCGTATAAACGGAGGAGCTGCGGTTCCCAACTTGATTCCGCACGAAAGATGCGCCTCCTTCAGGTGCTCGCCGTTCTGATGGGCATCGTGGCGGTGCACAGTGGTCCATGCGGTAAGCTATAGCTTTTCCGCTCGCGTCAAAGGCTCACAGACCGTATCCTATAACCATCCATGTACTCCGCCTGACCTTAAGATGAACCGCGGTTAGTCTTCAGAGCTAATTTGATGACAAGAGAGTGTCACGTGTCCTTCCATTTGGACACAGCGACGCGCGGAGCGCGAATTCATGTGACGTGCTCAGAGTGCTGGATTTGTAAACTTGTCTCGTACACTCTAAAAAAAAAAAATCTGTTTTTGAAAGGTTTTTTGACGCCCCAAGAGCTCTTTCAGCTCGTGAAGAACGGGTTCGCCTTAAGCACTATCGCCGCCTGGCACACAATAGAAAGGCAACTTGGCGATGAAGAAGTCTGTCGCATATAAAAAGGTGCTTAAAAGAACCCTTATAGGTTTTTCACTAAGAAGCCTTTCACGGGGTGCTTAAAAGAACTTTTAGGGTGCAAAATATGGGCAAGCCGCAAAACAACTAAAAGCTCTTTTACGATTAGGCGTTTTTTCGAGTGTAGCCTCCGATCCGTTCCATCTTAGGATCAAACAGAGCCTGCACCATCATCCGGCTCTATCGTCACGCGCCTTTGGTTTCGCTGCCATATGCATGTCATATGCTGTCTCTTTGTATTTCGTGTAATCGATACGGCGTGACGCACGCTTAAAAAAATCAGGTTAGTAGAAATACTGATTTGACTAAATAAATCGTTCATTTTCAACGTGACCCAGCGCAGTCTTATTTCAAAGACAGACGCAACTCATGATTTCTGAACGTTCATCGTATGATTTGCTTGTTGCTGCTCCTTGCTGCTGCTTGCGGTTGCTTGCTGTGGACACCAGGAATTACAAAGAGTGGGCTTACCAAAGAAACACAAGAAAGACAAAGACCAAATATTTGTTTTATAAAACCGCCTTGTTTTTGTTTTGTATTTTCAATATTTTCTACATTTCCTGGAAATTTCTTTAAGTCAACATGATTATTAAACGGGAGGCCTAGATGAATCGTATAAAGATATAGCGATCTCGGGTTATATCGAGTCAATTTTAAAATACAAGCAGGCTAAGTCATCTCAAAACTTATGCGCAAATTTGCCACTGGGCTCGCTGTTGTCTGTGTGCGTATATACAGCGAGTTTTCCCGGCGCTTCCGCAACGCGCATCTTACAATATCAAAGTGGTTGGTCTTGTCAGACGTCAGAGAGTTTTCGCAAGTCGTTTCAGCACGTACGATATCACTCCTGCTGTGCGCTTCATATCATGCAGCCAAGTTGCAGCGCGACCCCTCGGTTCAATATCGTTCCATGGAAGCTAAAACTTTTAAATAAGCAAAAATCGCACTCGTGAGTATTTGCCTGAGCATTTGCGTAAGACAAGTATTTTCTAAGGTCACTCGCTGGCATTGTCGTGCATGCTTATACTAAAAACAAAACAAACACCTACTGTTATTTCGAAATCACTTTTATAAGGGCCCTCAGTTGACGAAGAACCTTATTGGCACCCAGTGACAAGGAATCTTGCGCAGCTTTAGGGCGAGGTATATAGTCCACACCCGCACTGTTTGGGAATCCCAGCTGTGATAATTAGAACTATTCAAGCGACGTGCAACAGTGTAAATAGCGTTTAATGTTTTTTTTTAAAGCAATTCGCACTTACGTTTCGCAATTTCTAAAATTCACGCAGATAATGACGAAGACCCAAGCCGAGTCAAGTTCTGGCAGTGCTTCGGGGAAGACTGAACGCAACGGTAAGCTACACTAATTTTCTGCCTCGAACTACTCCCCTAAAGAAAACTCCGCCATAGCTGGAACCTTGAAACTGTCACTAAACTAACTTGCATGCTCCTAGGTATCGGTTCACAAACCTACGTCACTGTTCAGGTAATTCCAGATTGTCTAATGAGCAACACAGACATGGCAGATACCAGTATCGACCTCACATTGATGTTCCGGTGTTGTGAATTATGTTGTAAATGCTTTATAAAATATAATGTCTAACTCCCCTATCCAAGGGGGAAAAGAAACGGATGAAGTGAGATGAGTGAAAAATAATATAACTTTTCTCGGTAAACTGTGTGTGTCTGTGTGTGTGTGTGTGTGTGGGGGGGGGGGGGTTACGAGTCGATTAAGCTATGAACAAACAACAAGAAAACTAAGAAAAACTTAGTCCCGAAAGCGTGAAGGCTTTCACGCAGAAATGTTACATTACGTTGAAATACTTCTTTGACGTACGGGGATATCCGTGCATCGTATGTCGCATAGTTAGTGCTACTCCTTCAATTGGTTAGTCGGTTGCCACGTGACTCTTGATACGAAGCACGGACGTACAAGTTTCGCGCGGTCTTATCTCCTCTGAAGGCACCGCAACGAAGTCGTAGCAGATCGAGCGATGTAAGGTGTCGAGGGTAGAAAGTTGGGCAAGTTGGCGATTCACAATGATTGAAAAGCGCAACAAGACGACGGACACAGAAGAAGACTCAGACACAGACACAGAAGAAGACACAGTCTGTGTCTTCCGCGTCCGTCGTCTTGTTGCGCTTTTTAATCACAATGTAAGCTCTTTTTTACGCCCCAGGTTTATACCCATGTCACCCTCAGCGCAAGCTTTCCGTGGCAATGCGTTCAAAGGTATACTACTAAAAAGGCAAAAGAGCGCGCAAAAAAACGGAGACAGAGGATAATAAACTAAACAAGGGCGAGCACGGTGTACGGGAGCATGTTTGTTCACACATCTTGAGCCCCGATCTGGGCACTCGTACTCCCTCCGGAAATGCCACAAAAAGCTGCCCCGAGTCGAGAGCTGTAACACCCGACGTCGCCACGTGGCCGAGGCGACTTGATTATCAGCCTAGATAAAATCTCGAATGATTACGAAAACACCGGGCTGTTTAGGAATACAATCGCCTTTCGTGAGACCATGATGACGTGTACCGACCAGAATAAACATAGACAAACAAAGGTCGGGATTATTTATGGCTCCTCCATGCATCGCTGCTTAAAAACGTCTATTTTTAGCAAACAAAAAAAAAAAAAGAGGAAAAGGTATCGATTGAAATTGAGGTCGACTTACTAGGTAAAGACATACAAAACGAGTCAACACGAACACGGACTGTATACGATAGAAATGTGTCAGTGCTTTTTAGCTATTCTTCATCAAGGAGCGACGAAACAACCATCGGAATTTTGAACGCATTTATATTACAACAAAGTGTATTTGTTTTCTGTTTTTCCACACATAAGAAAAAAGTGTTACTAATGGTTACTCTTTAGTGATTATTTTAGGTCACTTCCTGTCCGTGCACCCATCCTAAGGCCACCCAGCTGGTTGGGGCATGTAAAGCAGCAATTATTCGTTATTTAATTGCTTGCTTACTTGATGTGCTGACTGCTTGATTCACTAACTGATTTATTGATAATGATAACCAGTTTGAGAAGTCAACCTGCTGGACGCTTGTATCCTGTTGCGTCGTGAACTCACAGCTGCCTTTATTTTTAACTCGTTTTTCTTTTTTCAGGAGAAAAACATAATGGCAGATTTAAGAAACACTTTTTTCCGAAGAACGCAGAAAAGGATCGCTTATCAGTGGCTCTGTGACCAGCCAGCCATGCCTGCCAGGCGACGGCAGCAAATGGTAAGGGATGTTCTCTTCGGACATCGGTTGAGGATACACTCCCGATATCTTGACGCGCAGACCTGCCTTGTCATTTACTCATCCGCTTTGTCTTCACAGGCTACATACTTGGTGCAAAAGTTCAAGGTAAGCTCCTTTACTGTGCTTCTCGGAACGCTTCTGATTGTGTTCTGTCCGCTTCCAGCGAAATAATGTTAGCCATAAGTGCGAGCGAAGGAAAAACTACACGGAGGGAAGTTATAGGAGAGGAGATGAGAGCGTGCGGTGACGTCAGAACGCAGAGCTCTAATTGGAAAGATTAGTGGGTAGTCCAGACGAGGACTAATAGACCGATCGCAGAAGTCAGTTTTGCTACCCCAACCACTGCCGTGATGCGTCAAGGAACTGTAGTCTTTCTGCACGTGCGACAACACCGCTGCAGCTCTGCGCGTGCAAATATATATGGCGGCGTCAGGCATGCGCCGAACACTCATTGTCTCCCTTCAATCAGAGTGAACAATACAAGAGCCTCGTTTGCTCCTCGTGCAGGGTCTCGCGCTCAAATGCCCGACGCCGGTGTTCGGCGTTCGAACGCATTCTGATTAATGCATGTGTTGAATCTGCAACAGAATGCCAGGAGCGCAGCGCGGATAAACGAGCACTTGTCTTCCTGTGGCCGAGCATTCTACCAGACGTGAGTCAAGAGGTGCGTGCCTTTTCTTAACCTTTTACGTGTAACGTTTTAACACAATATGTTATAAGGCTGGCTCCTATAGCCACGTTTTGTAGCGCGCTGTTGTGATGGACGAGGGTCACACGAGTATTTCATCAGCGTTCGGCTGGAACTTCATTTGAACATGAGTCTCAACCGAACGCTGATGTCGTCGGTGTCCAATCTGGTCCGACGCCACCTAAAACAATCGAAGCCTGTGAACAGCCTCCTCAACCTCCATGTAACGTCACCACATGCGGACGGCACCAACCCTGGAGTTAGGTCCGAGCCCAACGCCGAGCTTCCTTCGACGTAACTCAATAAACACGAGGGTCAGCCGAGCGCTCACGCAGCACTCGTATCTAATGTTTGTCTGCGTTCGATCTCATTGCTATGACGTCCAAATGCTATACTTTGTTTCACTTCACGCCCAGACGCAGCCCACGCTACGTGCTGATGGGACATAATTAGACAGCGTCAAAAGCGCACCATCAAGATGTTCGTCACGTTTATGTGCGTGTTCTATCATCGCTGGACCAATCACGTACAGGGAAGGCCTAGTGACTTGCGCTTTTGATGCTGTTTGATTGGTCCCATTACCTCGTAGCAGCGGCTGCGCCGGGACTTAAGCTGAAATGAAGGATAATACACGGGCTTTGATTCTTTTATAGTTGTTGACAGATTAAAGACCCAGTGAACAATAGGTGGAATAAGACAAAGAAGGTAGGAGTCGGAGCGTCTGCTGGGCCCCTATAGCCTGCCACCGACTCCAGGTGGTGTTGTCTGCGCTTCGCTCTTGCTGCCTATAGATGACGTGGCGAATCCAGCATGGTCATAGAGAGAAATGTTTTATGCGCTGCGGCCGTTTCAGTACAACGGGATATACGCGCGGACATCGGTGGGCCCATGAGTGGTCTCGATTAAAGTCACTGAATACTGGGAAGGTAACGTCAAGCTCCCCGTATGGTCGCCATTTTGGTTCATGGACTGAAAGTTTCTCCTTGATCTTTCCAGTCTTGGTGAGCCGATCCAGATTCGCTGGTGACGGGTAGCTTTATATACTCCGCTCACCGTTAAAGGAGTCATGAAAAGATATCGGGTTGGAATGTTCATGACTTTTCAGAGGCTTACTGGTCCTCTGGCCCAAGTATACTCGCACAGACAGCCTCTGACTTAGAAGCTTCTTTGTCGCGTTCAAATTGCGAGGATCAAGGGGGACTATTTCTTTCAGTCTTGCCTTCGAAAAGCTTGATGATATAATTGTGGGATCGAAACAATCCGCCTGACGACAGTCGAGCGCGGCTCATGGGCTGGTCACGAGAACTGCGTGAGCACTCGACTTCGGCTCGTAAAAATGAATGCCTCGGCGGACACTCGGGTAGTGGCTCATGTCCAACTACTGCGCTGATCAGAATAGCCGAACTCTAAATATGCCTGGAGCTTAGCATGCGTTTTCAACTTTGCCAATCCCTGCGTTGTTGTTGTTGAAAAACTTTATTGAGTTGAAAGATTTAGGAAAAGGGAAGGGGAGAGAGGGGAAGAAAAAGGAGAGAGTGGTTGTGTGCCCCTATTCCGGGGCTCCAAGTGCGGAGTGAACTCGGAGTGCTCGGGCCACGAGCAGCCTCTGCTCGCTAGCCGTCGCGTACTTGAGTCCCGCTTCCCACTCCTCGAGTTTGGGCTCCTCGACTGGAGCCAGTCCTGGGAGGTTCTTGCATGCCCAGACAACGTGATAGACGTCCACCCAGGGCTCACCACAGAAGGGACAGTCCGCCGTGGCGTACCGCTCTGGGTACCACAGATGTAGCTGGATCGGTGTGACGAACGTGTCCGTCTGAAGTCGTCTCCACGTGAACTCTTCTTCTTTGCTGAGACCTTTGGCCGGCCCAGGATATTCTGCCCTATGTGTTCGTAGAGCCTTTAAGGCCTCACTGTAAGTGAGCGCACTGTCCAGATCCCTCTGGGGCAGAACCGAGTCCCGGTATAACGCACCTCGGGCCGCAGCATTCGCCGCCTCGTTTCCGACTTGCCCCATATGGCCGGGGTCCAGATCAGATGTACTCCCTCTACTGCGGTTTTGCGGAGAAGCCTTAGAGCTGGTTGACCCACGACCCCTCGCGCAAAGTTTTGACAAGCTCTTTGTGAATCCGAAATTATCGTCGCGCGAGGATTGCAAACCACCGCCAACGCTATGGCCGCCTCCTCCACTTGTTCAACCGTCTGCGCTCGTATGGAGGCGATGCGTCTGATCTGCCCTTGCGCACTGGCCACCGCTATTGCAGCCACCCCCAGCATCGGACCGGCCCCATCCACGTACAGGGTTCCCTCTCTGCTGTCCCAGGAACGCGTTAGGGCCACCGCTCGCGCTTGTCTCCGTTCCGCATTCCTATCCGGGTGCATGTTGCGGGGGATTCTACTGATCGTGAATCTCTGCCGGGTTTCAGCCGGCAGCTCTTCCCCCGCGTCTCCGGGCCCGTGAGAACCGCCGGGTACTGCCATTCCCAGTTTGTCCAGAAGCCACGCTCCATTCACTGTGGAAGAGAGTCGCTTCAGCTGTGACACTAGTTGAGCTTCATGAAGTTCTTCTATGGTGTTATGCACCCCAAGTTTAAGCAGTTTCTCGGTCGCCGTACGCTCCGGTAGCCCCAGCGCGTTTTTGTACGCTCTCCTTATCAGTACGTTTAGCTTTTGCATCTCCGCCTTGTTCAAGTTCAGGTACGGAGTGCCGTACGTCAGTCTGGCAATAATGAAGGCCTGGACCAACTGTATTGCTTCTTTCTCTTTTAGACCGTGTCTACGGTTCCTAATTCGCCTCATCATACCGCACACCTGCGTGGTCATGGCGTCCAGTCTGTCGATAGTTGGCTTGTTCCCCTCCCCTGTTGTAGAAGCTGGCCCAGAATCCGAACCTCCGCTGGTTTTGGGACCCGGACCCCATCTATCACCACGTCAATGTGATCGACTAGCTTATCGCGAGGGTTTCGGAAGACAAGAAGCTCAGATTTCTCCGGGGCGCACTTAAGCCCGCATCTCATAGCGTACTCTCCGACGATATCCGCCGCCGCCTGAAGCTTCTCTTCTATTTCCGCGTCACTGCCCTCCCTGCACCACAGGGTGATATCATCCGCGTAGATGGCATGCTCCACGTTCGGAACCGCCCTCAGCGCTTCTGGTAGACCCCGCAGCGCAAGGTTGAACAGCAACGGGGAAAGTACTGCCCCTTGCGGCGTACCCCTGGAACCCAGTCTGTATGTCCCAGATTGTATACTTCCCAACGTCAACGTGGCTGTCCTGTCCGTCAAGAAACTGCGGACATATTCGAAGGTTCTTCTCCCGCAGTTAACTGTGCTGAGACCCCTAAATATGCTTTCGTGTGAAACATTATCAAACGCGCCTTTCAAGTCTAAAGCTAGAAGGCATCTCGTTTGGCCGCTCCTCGGATTCTCCAGTATATCCTTATATATCCACAAGAGTATGTCCTGCGTCGATGTGTGAGGTCTGAATCCGAACTGCGTGTTCGGAAGGAGTTGTTCCTTGTCTAGGTACTTCATAACCCGGGAGTTTATGACTCGTTCGAACGCCTTGCCCAGGCAAGATGTAAGCGAAATCGGCCGCAGATTTTCTAGCTTGAGCTCCTTTTTGGGTTTTGGAATGAAGCGAATGTCAGCAACCTTCCAACTATCTGGAGTAAGCCCGCGCTCCCAGAAATGTTCGTTGAAATGGCGTACCAGCTCTTTCAGGTCCCCTTCCCCTAAGTTGTAGAGGAGTTTCGCTGTGAGGGAGTCCGGTCCGGGTGCTGCGCCCTTCCTCATAACCCCGAGCTCATACTCCAACTCCGCGACAGTAATTGGCCTGTCTAATTCAGGGTTTTCCTGCCCTTCATACTCCACGATTTCTCCTGTGGATTCCAAACATAAATACCTTTCCGCCAGCTGATCCATGATCTGCTTGCAGTCCCCGGGTAACTTATGTATCAGTTCCGCTAAGCGGCCGCCCGTCACCGCCTTTGCCCTACTCGGATCGATTAAGGCCCTAAGCATCCTCCATGCCTGAGCCGTGCCTAGGCTTCTCCGTATAGAGTCACATAGGCCATACCAGTTCTTCCTAGCCAAGTCCACCGCATAGTCCTCGGCCAGCTTTGTGAGTGCTTGAATCCTCTTCCTCAGCTTCTTGTTGTAGCGCTGTTTCTTCCATCTCCTGGTCAGCCCGCGTCGTGCTTCCCAGAGATGAAGCAGACGCGTGTCCACTGCTGGGGTCTTCTCTGAGAGTTCAACTTCAGCCACGAACGGCTTGACACTGGCGATCACCTCCGAAGACCAATCCTCGATGTTCTCGATGCTAGCTGCACCTTTCCCTCTCTGTTTTCGCCATCGGTCCCAATCCGTTATTCTTGCCTTTCCCGTCTTTCTTGTGTATCCGGACTCGTGAATAGTCGTTTCGAGGATACAATGATCGCTACCGAGTTGCTCCATGAGGTTAGTCCACTCAGCGTTCGCCACGTTCTTGACAAGCGTCAGGTCCGGACAGGTGTCTCTGCATGAGCTCGTGCCCGTCCTGGTTGGCTGATCAACCTCGGTAAGCAATGTGAGGCGTTCCTGGTTGATGCTTTCCGCCAGCCTTCTGCCTTTCGGAGAAACGTACTTGTAGCCCCATCCCGGGTGAGGGGCGTTGAAGTCTCCCGCAATAACCACAGGGTCCTTCCCCGCCTCCTTGACCACCTTCGCGATGAGCCGCCTGTAGTCCGTCTTATGGTGCTTTGGATTTCCATACACGTTCACCACATGTACACCCCGATCCCCTTTTTTCACTGGGATGATTACAATGTGACAGCACGACACCTCACAGCCATCCAAGTCTAGTCTCGTGGCTGCGTAGGTCTTGTGCACAAGCGTCGCGACGTATTGGTCGCCCTCAATTGTAGCATAGTCTTTGATCTTCACTGGTTTCTTGCCCGGCTCCTGCAGCAGTATCACCGCCGGGGGATTGGGTTCAAGCGACACCCTCAGGCTAAGGCTCGCCTGTTTCCGACCCATCCCCCTGCAGTTCCACTGCCACACTTTCAAACTTGGCTTCGCTGACTTGCGCAGGATTCTGCGTCCGAAATGTCTGCGTCCCGTAGAGGCTCGCCCGTTTTTCTCCGCTTCGAGGTGAACTGCCTGAAGAGGCTCTCTTGGTTTTGCTCAAGAGTCTTTCCTAATTTCTCCAGCTCGGTGACCCTGCATGTCAGCTGCATCAGTTGGCTGGTGAAGAATTCTTGAAGTCCCTGGATCGCCCGCTGAACGGTCGTCTCCACGATCGCTTGTACTTGCTCTGCCGAGACTCCCCCGGTTCTTTCTCTTTTGCTCCAAAGTTCCTCTATGGTCTTTTTGCAGTGGGTCACGTCCCTCCGCAGGTCTTGTATCGCTCCGTTGTTGCTCGCCCCTCCACCTTTGGGCTGGGACGTGCTCCTCGACTCCTGATCCCCGTCCTTTGGGAGTTCCGGCCACTTCTTGCGATTGCCTGGATCAGTGAAGATCCCTTCCATAGAGGTGCTTCGCTTGCTCTTTTTCGCTTGCCCTTTTGCCGGCGCTGCTTGGATGTAGTCATATCTCGAGACGCGCTTCTCCCACAGCTGGCGGACCGGCTGCGCGAGCGGGTGCGCGAGTCTGACACGCTCCGTCCCGACTCTCTCGAAAGCCACCGCACGTGCTGCGCGCCGTCGCGACGTCTCTCCCGACTCCGTCTAGGTTCCCTGTTTTTAGTCTCCTTGTAGAACTTCTCCGGGCAGTGTCTGTCGTATGTCTTGTGGGCCCCCCCGCACAAGGCACATTTCGGCACACACTCATGGTCCTCACCGACCTCAGTGGCCCTGCACGCCGAGCACGCAAATCCCTCCGGCTTGCTGCATACGTCGGTCCGATGGCCCACTTCACCACAGTTCAGACAAGCCGCCCTAGTCTTCTTATAGATAAAGCAGGGAGTCTCAAGCCAGTTGAAGCTCACCGTGAACGGTACCTTCTTCCCCGCAAATACGATTACCGCAGACTGTGACTTCCCTAGCCTCCTTGCTTCTAGGACTTCGTATCCCACAGCTCTGGTTTTCTGTCGAATCTGTTCGTTAGTCAGGTCAGGCCGGACACCGTGTATGACGCCGCGGCACGCATCTTCGCTCGGGGAGACATGATACGCTTCGACGTCTAGCACGCCGACAGGAAAATTCAATTTCTTGATACCTGCGACGGCTTCCGCTTCGCTCCATTCGTCCGTACATACCATGATTGTATTCTGTGCTTCCAGCAGCCTTACGACCGTCTTCTCGTCCAATCCTCTCGGCAGGGAGCTCTGGACCGCTTCCCCGATCAGGCTCCTGTACCGCTTCAGGTCCACCGCGACCCGATGAGGTTTGATAATGACCTTGTGCTTGTAAACTCTGAGACTGGGCAACCTCAGAGGTTTCCTCGGCTTGAAATTCTCCGCCGTTGTTCTCCCGGCTTCATCTCGAACCTGTTTCTCGAGGCCTTGTGGCTCCCTCTTGCTCTTTTTCTTCTGCATCAGTACTTGCACCCAGCCGTTGCCGGGTCCTCCGTCCTCCTGGTCCCCCAAGGTGGCATCCTGGATTCCATCATCCCGGAGTGGCCGTTGCGCCGGGCTGATAATTCCATGCGCCACCTCGTCTGGGTTATAGCCGATCACTCGACCGGTACCTGGAGTTTCTTGGGTCCTTGTATCCATCCTCCAGCCTTCAGCCCCCACCAGGACGGCGACCGCCACGCGATAGGCCTAGCTAGGCGGCCGCTCCGAGAAGCTCGGTGCGGCGCGCCCTGCGGCGCGAAGCCTAGCGAGTGTTAACAGGCCCTCCGTGGGCCAGAATCGTGACAATGTCCTTGAAATGAGAAAGATTCGGCTCACCGGCATGAAAGTGGTATCGAGCGAAACCGGAACGTTAGCTCTGTCTTCTCCAACACTTTTCACCGCACAGAAAAGGAATTTTCCAAGAAAAAGGATGATTTTCTGCGGAGCCCATAGAACATGTGTCCGCTCTCAGCACGTGCGTGCACGTGCTCCTCCCTGCGTTTGGCTATGATTAACGGTGGCGGCATAGGAAAGGCACCAAGCCACGCGGCCGCTTGTTCTGGCTCCGAACTGAGGGGATGAACAATTCTCATATTTCTCGAAATTTTTGGCGACTGCCATTGCCTAGAAAGAGAAACTAAGGCAAGTTTATTCAGTAATTGACGTTAGGGAGTGATTTTATGTAGTATTAAACGAGAGTACAAAAATCGGTAAAAAGTTTGATTATGCGTATGTTTATGGAACCTGAGCTCAGTGGCGTAGCTAGACCATCTGGCACCCGGGGCCCTTAGGTCTTTTGTCCCCCCCCCCCGCTCCTCGAGACCGCAAAGCTAAAAGCCATAACCGCGACGCGAGGTCACGCAGCGATAATGAAATAATAAATACAGTTTCATTTGCACGCGTTCTCGTGCAAATGAGACGCTTTACAGGTATTATAGGTCACATTCAACTAATTTATGCACACGATAGTCAAATTTCAATTTTCACTCCAGTATCCCTTTAAAGACATGCGGGTAGCACTTGGCAGTAAAATATTTGAAGCAGTGTCAAAGCACCATCGGCACCTCGTCGGCTCCCTGATACCCCGCGACCCCCAGACATCGTCCTGCGACCCCCCCTTGCACACCTTTTGGTTTAGAGAACGTGAAGGCTCAGTTTAGAGAATGCGGTCTGTACGCGGCGGCAAGCTAGGCTTCCAAACAGACCTTGTGGTCACCCTCGGTATCGCTCTGGGAAAATATGATATAATATCAAGCTCGAGCGTGCACCGCCAAGGGTTCACCGCTAACGATTCGGCAAGCAACAGCATGCCGGCGGCCGCCATTTTCTCTAAACAGAGTTTCGAGGCAATTCGGTAAGATGTTGTCGCTAAAACGAGCCTCTAAACCGCACGCCTTAAAATGGAAAGTAATGCAATCAAACAATCGTTGGCATACGGTACACTGCGGCGCTGAAGCCAGTCCGTCCACGCAGATTTCCGGAAGCTCGACGGTCTCCAGTCATATAACGCTGTGGCAACAGGGAAACGCCGTCGCCGTCACAACATTACGAATTCACTTGCCAGAACACTCCATTGTGACCGCCTCCCGACGGCGAGCGACGCGCTTCTAGAACTTACGGCGGGGTCAGAGAGCGAGGGAGCTTGCTGAGCAGAAGCCTTTCGCCAGCACCTCCTCTCGGCACTTCCCCTCGGCGCGTGGTGCGGTGCCGTGCACGGGTGGACAGCCATGGGTGAGAGTCCGGGGTAAGGGAGACGACACGTTGAGAGTTTACCCAACACGTTTACCCCCTCCCCGCGACTCCCTTCGTGTAAGACCTTCGTGTGATTTCTTTCTTCTTCGTCTGGCGCCTTCTCTTGCTGTCTCGCGCAGTGCGGCCGTGGTCGGCGCAAGCCAGCGTCGTGTTGCGCCGGGTTTGGCGTAGACTAGGTGGCGTTGGCTCGGCGTGCCCGGGCACAGCTCTTTCTCGAGTGCTCCCGCACTTTCCGCGCTTGTTTTTCCGCCGGTGCGCGGTTACTTTGCGCGAGCCAAGCCAGTTTTGCGACTCTGCACCAGACACGTTCGTGGTGGAAGAGTGGTGACCTCATGCGTCAACACATTCTTTGCCACTTACGAACCAGTCAAGCCGGGGGGATTGCCGCCATAAGTGGCACCCCCCTCGTGACTGAGACTCCTGGTACCCGGGGCCCACGGCCCCCGGCCCCCCTGTTACTACGCCACTGCCTGAGCTTAGTCTGCCTCAACGGGCGACTTTTCTCTCAGCTGTAGATGAGCAATTTAGCCGATGCGGTACAACCACTAGCCTGGGTTCTTTTACGTGAACCACGCAGTAGTGATACCGCATGCCGGTACGATTCTCATCTAGGTCGAAACGGGCAGGGGTGGGGGATCGAATCCAGGATCCCTGAGTTTTGATTTCGCTCCACGTGCGACGAGCTGGTATGCGCGAGCCCACTCGGCCACCGATCCATTAAAAAAAAAATTAAAAAATTGTTTTATGGTTTTTTTAAGCTGACATTTTAGCCAACGTTGCTAGATTACCTCAGTTGTGGAACTCCCCTCCACAACTGAAGCCATAGCCTCCTCTAAACTGACAAAGCCTGGCAGATCGCCACGAGACGCGGCCGCCGAAAGGTGAAAAGGTGGAGCGGCAGACAACGGAGGAGAAGAAAAAATTACACCATCTTCCCGAGGGGAATTATGGGGTGATGCGGAGCATCGCGGATCGTAATTAATTTATTTCCTTCTTGACTGATTTCTTTTGGCCGGCCGGATTTGGGCTGCGGCGGACGCGAGCGGCCGAGAAACGCTAGCAGACGACAGCCGCAGAGTTGCGGGGACAGCTCACCTCACTGGAAAGCCCTGGCGTGGCGTTGCGACCCGCGCGCCCAAAACTATCCTCCTTTCACTCCTCCGGGGGTAACGCGCGCAGCGCACTACCGCTGTTTATATTCACACTTGAAGGAGAGGAGACTAGAGGAGGAGAGTTGCGCATGCTCGCGCGGTGTGAGGAGAAGCGAACGCACGCGAAGTGCACGCAGCTGGTGGAGAGAGAGAGAGCGGAGAGAGTAACGCGCAGCTGTTGGAGAGAGGGAAGGAGGAGAGTTGCGCATGCGTAGTGTGAGTGCGGACTACGACGCCGACGCCGCGGGACATAGACCCGAGCAAGAGATGCTCCGCATCTAAAACGTGTAACGCCGCAACACACTTCTCCCTAGCGATGGAATGTCCGCTCGTGCTCCTCGCGTTCCTCGCGCTACCGCTTCTTTTCTCGTCGAGTTTGAAAACCATGTTTCGGGTACTTGCCGCTGCAAAAGCTTTTGCGCTGAATACCAGGTTCCCTGGGAAATGCTCTCTGTTACTAGATCCTCGCGCTCCAAATCTGCGACCGGGCACTCTATGGCTCCGGCGTCGAACTGCAAGGCTTTGTGAGTACAGAGGAGGCTATGCATAAGCACGATAACTCAAGGTAGCTGCTTTAAAGCGTTCTACCGCGGAACGAGCGCTCGAGCTAGAAATGCATGTCTCAAAGCAAGGAGCGCGGGCTAACTCGTGCTTGTAGCTTTGGCTGCAGTATGAAGATCTTTCTTGTATACACTAGTGCCACTAAATAAGCTACGCTTCAGAGTAACAACACCTACCCTTCTTGTGGCTTAAAATCATGGTTGCCAGCTGTCTGAAGCTTTATCTGAAGTCACAGGAAACGCTTTTACGTCCTCCACAAATGTTTAATAATTTCGCGACAGAGCAAAGCATTGTTACATGAGCTTCCTAACGCCGAATCTAATGATGAGAAAGTCGGACTTTTGAATCATGTCTGCTCTGCTCTGCACAAGCACCAAAATGACGACGCCCACATTAGTATCAGGGAACTGAGTGCCAATACTCTAAGCGTAGCTCATTTAGTGGCTCTAATATACAAGTTTGCAAGCAGCGCGTCCTAACTGGCACCCCATGCGTTCAAACACGTGCAGCATGCCCGTGAAGGTGGCTTTGGCAGACTTGCAGTTTCATGTGCTGCCTCGCACGAGCAAGGACATGGTGGTGGCTAGATGCCTATTTTGCAATCGTCTATAGCGAGATTTCGCTATCCACACGGCGAACCAAACGTGCATCTTCGTAACGCCGCCAAAAGCGGCGTCGATGCTTCGAGAGATTGAAAAATAATTTTCATGTCTTGAAATAGGTAAGAAGAGCAATATCATTCTAAGAGATCTGGGGAGAAAAGCATGATTGATAAGTTTACCGCGTACAAAGTTACAAAGACCCTCATATTGGCAAGGAACGCCTCCAGTATACGAGGATGCTCCATAGCGATCTTGGCGCAACGGGTTCAGCACGACCCTTTCGAAGCTTCGAAGATTTGAATGGGCGGTAATGTGCCAACCACCGTGCGAGATTTTGTTGTCTGTATGTTGGTATTTGTTTGTTTACGGCTAGCAAGCAGGGAGGGCAATGGCGCTACCTTCCAAGGATTCAGTGACCCTAGTCCAGATCGGCCCAGATCACTGGTGACCCTTTCATATACGCATAGAAGTGGGAAAACATCACTTGCAAGATCTGTATCTTTTTTTTTAAGATTTTTTAAAAACTTATTTGTTACAACACCGACGTTGCGCATTGTATAAAAATAAAGATGACAACCGCTCGAACAACTTGGAGTTGCGGCAAAACGTACAAACGCCCAAAGTATCGTCTGCGTTCTTTTTCCGCTCTTCTGTCAATCCCTTTCTCTCGCGACTACCGATGTCAGCGCTCAGGATTTGGCGCGTTCTGCTCCCGTTTTAAACCTCCCTCTCCCCCCCCCCCCCCTCACACACACACACAAAAACCTTTTGAGCACAGTGGTCTCGTTTTCTAGGAAATGTGACCTGAGTGCGAGTCTTCGGCGTTGTTATACATTTAGGAGGTGTCAAGCGAGTGCGCTCCCATATATTTATTTATTTATTTATTGGTGGAAATTTGCCGGCCGCCTGTGAAGCGGCCAAGGCAAAAGCATTGAAAAGATAACTGGAAGCAAGAAACATCACATAAAAGCAGAATTATGTACAACAAAGCAGACCCTAAGTAAACATGCGTAGATCTGTACACATGCAAAGGCAAAGCTACCCCCGCATACGCACAAAAAAAATTGATTAAGAAACATCAGCCGTAAAATACAGGGGTACACAGTTTATCCCAGCCAATCTAAGAGCTTGCGTCATCAGTCACGAGTGACTGGAGGCCGTCTGAAATGCAACAGGGCAGTCTTCGTTTACCGGCTGTGACGGAAGCTTGTTCCATTCAGTAACAGTGCGTGGAAAAAAGCTATACATATAAACATCACTGTGACGAGAAAAACTCATTCATCGTTTTGTCATGTTTATTTCTAGTTAGTCGGTTAGAGTTGACTGTAACATGCTCGCTTGACGACATACCATTTGGGTTGTTGATAAGGTTGTGGAAAAACTTTAGTCTTTTAATTTTCCTTCGAGTAGCTAGCCGTGGCAAGTCGGATAGCCGATAGAGCTCACTAATGGATGATCGGCAACCGTACCGGTTGTAGATAAATCGCAGTGTTTTCTTTTGCATGTTTTCTAGTGCATTGATACAGACTTGCGACCTTGGATCCCACACTGCGTCTGCGTACTCCAAAATGGGACGGATTAAACATTTATAAGCCGCCAGTTTAGTTGTAGAGGTGCAGTGGCGTAAGTTTCTACGAAGAAACCGTTACTTCCTTGAAGCCCTCGTGACTAAATCGTTAATATGTGCGTTCCAGCTGAGGTTTGAGGTAATTGTTACCCGGAGGTATTTGTATTCTGTGACTTTTTGCAAGGGTAGGTCGTCAATTGCGTAAGTAAAGAGAGTGGTTGTTTCTTGTTAGTGACTGTCATGTGGGCGCTCTTGGAAGCATTCAGCACCATTTGCCAACGCTCACACCATGATGATATTTGCGATAGGCAATCGTTAAGGTTGACTTGGTCAGCACGATACACAATGTCTGTAAACAAAACGCAATCATCCGCGAAAAATCGACACTGTACAGATGGATGACTTATTTCAAGATCGTTTATAAAAATCAAGAACAAAAGAGGCCCAATCACTGACCCCTGCGGAACGCCGGAAACAACGCGTTCATTTTGCGACTCACGACCATTGGTGCTTATGAATTGTGTACGATTGCTCAGGTACGAGTCAAGCCAGGCAACTATTTTATCATTATTAAGGACGCATTTCAACTTGTGCAAAAGCTTGGGGTGGGTTACGCGGTCGAACGCTTTCGCGAAATCGAGGAATTTGACATCTGCTTGCCCGGATTTATCTAGTATACCCGCCAGCTCGTGGATTGTATGCAGAAGCTGCGTGACTGTAGATAAGCCGCGCCTAAAGCCGTGTTGCTCGACGCGGAAAAAGTTTTTTTTTTCAAGGAACGACGTCAGATGATTGCTCAAGAAGTGCTCAATAACCTTGCCACTAGAGCATAACAAAGAAACTGGCCTGTAATTCCTTACTTCCATAGTACTGCCGGATTTCTGGATTGGGACTACTCTGGCGTTCTTCCAATCGCTGGGAACCACACCAGTGTTAAAACTATGAGTGTAAATTACGTATAAATATTCTGAGCACCATTCAGCGTATCTGCGGAGAAAATATATTTGGTATCGCGTCGGGCCCGCAGGACTTCTTGTTGTTGAGCCTGAGAAGGTGTTCAAAGATACCCTCTTTAGACACAACAACGTCCGGAACTCTGAAGTTCCTCTTGCTACACAATGGTAGTTGGGAATTGTCATTAGCATATACGGACGAAAAAAATTAATAAACAAGTTCGCTATAACCTCGTCGTCTTCGACAATATGGTCGTTTTGCTTGACTGCCTTCACTGACTTGCTTTTCTTCGATAAGTAGGCCCAAAATTTCTGCGGGTTATCTTTCAAAAAGGAGAGCATTTTTACGTTGTAGAAGTGGAACCTAGAATTTATTTTATCATAGTACGCTGCTGATTACGAAGCACTCCCAGGATGCTGCTCTTGCTCTTTTCGGTTTCTTCTCACCCGGTTAATCTTCCGTTTTCAGCGAAGGTTTTCGCGCGTTCTCCAGGGATTGTACTTTCTTACTTTCTTTGCGCGCAGCAGAACGAGACCTACTGATACTGGTGTGGACGACCGGTATTGTAAGCGACCGTGCAGAAGGCGAGGGGGAAGATAACAATACCGTCTTCTAGAGAAAGCGGGGAAACATGAAATAGCCGGGTTAAAGCTAGGGTGTGCGACAGCGAGTAATGCGAAGTTCGCTTTTCATTTGGAGTTTCGGAATGGCTTTCTTTCGAGGAAAGTGACCTGCCAAGGCTCGACGGCACGACGATGTTCGCGCCGTCAAGGCACAAAATGCATGCGTGACATCGCCGTGAAGCAAGCATATTCTGTGTCACAATCGTGCATTCGCCACCATAGTGCAGGAAATGAGCGAATTTGATTTTATGTTGGGCGGTAGCGACACTAATGATATTAATCATAAAAATAAATTGAAGCCAAAAACGAAAATTAAAAGAATTCGAACTTTACTGTTTGGAGGGGAGCGCGATGGTGTCGGATAAAAACTTTCGAAATGATTACATATAGAAGGACATATCTGCTGCCCGTCTTCTGTCCTTCTATGTGAAATTACTTTGTAAGTTCTTAATTTGACCCCTTTCATATCACTCGTTATTACTCCTTCTCTTTTCGCCTGATGCCGTTAGGCAAGATAATGATCGTACCCGATGATAAATATATGTTTTTATTCACTCTTTCTGTTTCAGAAATTGAGCTTCAGCTTACGGACAGTCGGCGATCTACAACGCTGGGATTATACGATGTATTTATTTGAACTCCGTTCATATGTAAAATGCATTCCAGTCTTCATTTCTAACTATGAGACAGGTTTCATTTCTGCGATTTGTTTACTTAGGATTTTGTACAAGCAAGTATGTTAAGCATCATCCTATTATTTCATAGAAAAATACATATTTTCCGCGACTGAAGCTCTGCAAACGTGACGACATATGTTGATCATGAAAGTACAATTACAAAAACAGCAACCTGCCACACTATGTCTTTGTGTGGAAGAAAACAAGCACTTTAAAATATTGTTTCAAAAGTTTAAGCTCTCAACAATGTTTACTTAATTTTATGTCTAGATAATATCTTACCCGATAGAAAGGCTAATTTTATTGTTCACTCAAAATGCTGTTTTCTTTTTTTAATCTTTCAAGATAAATAGTATCATCGGTCATAAGCCAGACATGTACCAAATGTTTGAGTATTCGTACGTATACCTGTGAAATAAAAGAAATCCTATGACGTATGATGGGTGCAGTTTTGTTCTGGTGCTTGCGCTTTACACTTGATTTCAACCTTTCACAACGTCGAGCAAATATTAAAATCAAAAAATCATATTTAGAACATGAATGCTTACAAACCTAGTTTGTACTTGTGTATCGCCAGCAGTAGAAAATCACTCCATAATGAACAGTGCCCATCGACATTCGATATAGTGACATACCCAGCTACAAAATAGCACGGAAATATATTTTTTAAATGTGTACGTATAACAAGCCGACCATTATCAGTAGACATTAACTGAAACCATTTAGATATTTTTCTTTTCAATGTCTATAGCTAATAATGTATGGGAATACCTACAATTTTTAATATATCAAACTTTTAAAATATCAACTTAAATAAAAATCAATAAATAAATACCTATTTAAACGATAACGGCTCTTCTATTAGAGTAGCAGTAGGTGAAACACAATCAATGCGTTTAACAGCAAAAAGATTGAGCTCAGGAACTGCAAGGTCACGCAATTATTACTGACACTTACTTAACTTCCTAATAAAAGGTAGTGTTAAAACATTTTGTTTATCAAAGGTTAATTTATTGTTAAAACAGCAAAAAAAAAAAAAAAACGAAGAACATTTGAGATTGTAATGTATCGAATTTTATTGTTTTACAGTCTTTGGGGTGCAGTTTATCAACCTTCTGACACATTTATTCACCTACTTTAAAAGCTATACTCTGTTAGATAATTGCTGTTTTAATTACTGCAACTCCGGAGGCCTCACTTAACTCAGTTCATGACACTTATAAGATAATAATAATCTATATTATAGCTAAACAATTTATTATTGAGACGCTGACTAATTTTATTTGTATGGTGTATCCAGTGTGAGTTCTTTCTTCATCACTTCATCCCTACGGTACATAGTGTTGTAGCACACCACCAGGGCCGTAAGCACGTACATCTGAAAAAGAAAGAGAGTCTTATGATACATCTAAGAAAATGCCACAACACTACTTTTTTAACGATCTTACAATAAATTTCAGCCAAGATTGTAAAACAACGATGAAAGGGCAAACAAAGAACGATAAAAAGTGCCACCAAGTCGTCACGTTGTTTTGAGAAGATTAAACTATATCGCCGTAACAATTAACTGACTCGTAGTTTTTAAAGAGGTGATACAACCATATTGGGTTGAAATGTTTCTTTCTTTAGAGAAGTTAATTGGGCACTATTGTGACCCAAATATACTCGCACACGGACAAAGAAATTTTGTCGCGGTGCATTTTTAGTAATAAAAATTAACGTTTTCTTTCACACTCTCTTTCGCAAAACTTGCTGATGTATTAACGGGGATCGCATTGCTCTCGTAGCCGCAGGGATTACACTATGAGGACGATTATTTAAATGCGGCTTAATGACTGAACACGAGCTACTGTGCGAAGACACTGCGGCTTCGAAGCTCCCGGGACGAGCGTTCGAACGTCGAGCATTCGGGCATTGACCACTGATCTCTATTGTAGTAGGCTGGGTCGCGCATCGAGGCTTGTCTTGCTTGGGTCGAGCGGCACCACCGGCAGCCATCACTCGACACTAACTAATGCATGGGACTCTGTGGGAGAAACGCGGAAATTTGATATTTTTTAACTTTGTATGCTGTTTTCGACAGTGAAACTTTTATCGGGCTTCCCGGAAATGACAGTAAATAATCTTGGCGCAAAAATTAAAACCTTTAGATTACCAATCGTCTTTTTAAATAAATGTTTTGTGGTTGGGAGTCAAGGGTTGCCACTTTGTTGGACGTAAACTGTGATGCGGTACAATGAAGCAGGGGTTGCCCAGAGTGAATGTGGAGTCGTTCGTGATCTCGAAGTCATCAGAGCTTAGCAGACGATAAGTAAGAAGGCCTTTATTGGGGACATTCGCATCGTTTCAAGCGCTTGTACAGAGTTCTCCTGGAGTAGGCTTTTGATTTGAACTGTAGTGAGGGCTTCTGTGAAGAACTAAATCTCGGAGCATGTCGTTCATTTGTTCATCGTGTCATTTATTTAGCGACTGAAGCAAGCGACGCTGGCACGGTCGGTGGTGCTCCGGCACATTTGATTTTTGTAATCGGCATTCGAACGCTCGACAAATACTGATTCGATCTCCAAGCACCCGATATAGTGATCGTAGCACATCATAATACACTCGCCTCCGAGCACCGCGTATAAGCTTCAATATTCTTACTTTTGTGCGTTTCTCCCATAGACTCGCGTGTCTGGTGTCAAGCAATGGTCGCCGGTGGTGCCACCGACGGGCTCCCGATCAGCGATCGAGCCTACTACACTAGAGATCAGTTGTAGTGCCTCGTGTGAAACTCGCCGCAGTGCCGGAAACAAACTAATCCTAACTATGCCTGGAACTCAGCACGTGCCCTGTGCTTTACTAGACCCGTTGTTATGATGCAGATTGGCGCCGTATATAGGCTGCGTTCCAAATCTTACTCTAGAGGATCCAAGCCTTACTCCGGCGGATCATGTCACATGACATGACAGATAGAGCAACGCTGGACGCGAGTAGGTTTTCGAACACCAAAGATAGATAACCTTTACCATAATGTGAGATCGAGTGAATTTCGGAACACGGCCATTACGGCACCCGATCACGTGACCGCTCATCTTGTTTTCGAGTTGAGGTAATGAGCGCTGCTGGCTTTTCCTTAACTTCTTTTTTGTTCTGTAATTGTTGTTGCTCTGTGAGAAAAAAACAAAACAAAACCTAACGCGTGTTTCGTAAACTGTAAACGTTATAGAATTCATTCTAAATGCTGTGTTTACTAAGAGTACAAACCCCGTTGCACCGCCCTTTATTTCTCCTGCTATGACCGTCCTAAGAGTATACAGAGATGTCGCCAGATCACCACCGAAATACGCTGGTGCAAGTTAAGCGTTACATTGAATGCCAATTTCTGCGGCTTGTATTACGGTTCTTGACTTTAAACAGGCACCCTGTTTGCGCGTAAACAGACTTCATTGTCACCGATAGTTTAAAAAACTTGGTGCTGCTTGCTTCGCGATTGGTTCATCGGCCCTCTTCTTGTCGAATGCCTCAATCTCATTGACTGCCGAGCGTTAATGTTATGCTCGAGTCTTGCCACGCCCCGTGTTTCTTAGCTTGTCAGTGACTGCACGACGGTCACGTTCGTCTGGATCCCTGCACACCTCGTCCCTTTGTTTACCCCCCCCCCCCCCCAAACGCGCCCACGTATACTTTAGTTTTCCCCCAGACGAGCGCTTAGCTGCCTCGTGGTCGCGCGTCCCCTGCACGTTGTCTACGTTGCCCTTCGATCGACGCGCTCCTCCTTGCGTTCCAATGCGCAAAAAGTCGCATTTTGGAACACTCTACTTGCTCACCGTGTAGAGTATCGTTCATCCTCCCGAGTCTCAGCCGATTGATTTTGCCAACTCACCCTCAAGTACACATTCACGATTTCGTAGCAGGCGTCCATCAAAGATGTGGTGAGCTGCACAACAAAAGTTACACTGCTCTGAAGGAAGTCACATTTATTTATCTATAAACAAAAAATGATACATTTACGTACGTTATATTAAACGCTTGACTTTTTTTTACTGAAAAAAGAAACTGCGCATTGATATTTTACACGGTAAAACTGACTTGCATCGGTACACATTCGGTGGAAGTTTGAAGTTTCTATGCACAGGCGCCGATTTTCTCGACTCGTTTTACAACGGAAGGTTCGCTTTGGACACCCTATAAATGTCGTAGTGAGGATACCAATAATAGCAATTGTAAAACTACGTTTTTGCCTCTTTCTTTTTTTTTTTTCAAGCGGCAGTACAATTTTGTGCGTTCTTGCACATTCGCGATTCGTATGAACGAGAACGCGGGATCGTCAACCACTTCGTACTGGCAGCGCCGCGAAGCGGTAGCCGTGGCGACATGTGCGCTTCACGAACCAAGCGTCTTAAGTCACGCAAGCCGGAATGGCTTCCGCTCCGTGACGCTGGCTGCATAAAGCGGTTGACGATGCCGTGTTCACTTTTATTTGGATTGCGACGCGGAGTTTCACATGTCTACTCACGATGTCCGTGAGGGTTTCTCCGGTTCCTTGAAGGGCCTGCAAGTGAACGCGATTTGGAAGCTCCCTTAGTTTGAGAGCCTTCAATGAGATTCGGTGAAGTGTTTCATCAAACGAACCTATACAAAACCTGCGTGAAAAATAACAAAAAAAAAACAAGAAAAACAAACACAGAAGACACACATATATAAAAAAAAATGCACCACGATGCTTTTTTTTCTTTTTTTACATGCTGTAAGAGGCATTTTTGAACTTCCGAAGAAGTTTAGCGAAACTTCGGCGGTAACAGCGAGGATTTCACGGCGTTCCTTTTCAAAATGTTCATACCAGTCTCGGCTATGTTCTGTGATTAGTTGGAAATGCACTGCCGAGTCATTATATTGATTAGTTAAAGAAACTAATATGAAAATAATAAGAAAATAAGAGGCAGCGGCGTCTTCCATGCACCTGTGTTATTGTTATCTGTGTTATTGCGTCAAATAGAAACATTGAAAAAAAAAAAACGGATGTTAGGCTAGGTGGCGCAAGCTGCCGCCCGCTACAAAGGATAGACATTACCATCCATCCATCCATCCATCCATCCATCCAGCAGAATAAGAAGTAGGCGTACGGTCACGAAGATATAATGTTCAGCTCTGACGTCTTCGGCATATATTACGAGAAGATACAATTTACTGCAAAATATTAGATTTACACGCGAATTGTTTTTTTTATCTGTTGACATTGAATATTTAGTGGAAGTTAATTTATATCGTATGTCTAAACGTCGGCTATCTTCGGAGGCTGTCTAGATCTTTCCGCTTTAATTTGCGCTAAAGCATTTTGCAGGTTATTAAATCAATAGCTTTCATCGTAAATGAAATAGAAGGAGAAATGGGAAAGTTTGGCATAAGCGAAACAAATTATACAACGAGGGCTCAGAACAACGGAACAACGGATTTTTGTTGACGAAAAGTCACAATATTCACGGGAACGAGTAAGGGTACTAGAAAAATTACGGTAATCTTCAAAGCAATCATCCATTTGATTTTGGTGCGAAAAGTAATTAAGTGATCAAATAAAAATGTCTTTATCTGTGGACTGATGACTACGATAGATCATTATTTTTCGGCATTGTAATCAAGTCTAGTTCACGTAAAAAATAAATAAAAGTTCTAAAAGCTTTTGACGTTACCTGTTTCTTCAGGCTTTCCAAGCTTACAAATACAGCTTTGAAGGTGGAGTAGACATCGAAACAAGAAACCACAACCAGCCAGTCGATTCCGATGATCAACAGGTATTTGAGACTCTAGAGAGACAAGACGTAAATATCTTGTTTGAAGTTTCACCCTCAAAATAATCAAACTCAGCTGCAATCGCGTTGTTATACCATCGATCATTTTCCCTATTCCGAGAAGTCTGTTCAGCGAAGAGGATTATGATTAGATTGTCGAACCGAACCGAAAGTAGGCGCTGGGATAAAGCCGTTATAGTGACAAAAACTCGAAATTGAACCGTTACTAAAATTGAGCAGAGTCTGAGCTTTAAAAGCGATCAAACTACAACAGATGCGTATATACCGGTGACCTCTTCGCCGGTAAAAAGTTTAAAAATAAATTTCAAACCAGTTTTTTTTTTAATTGATTTTTTATTTGTGAGCAACAAAATAGGGAGATGGCCTAGCGTTGCTTGCTCGGATTGCAGCAGCATTTCTGTTTGACACACAAAATACCAACGCTTCCCATTCGGTACGCCTTAAAAAAAAAAAAAGCTGAAAATAATTTTTTTTTATATATAGTATGGTTGGGACACCCGTGTCAAAAAACTAAATTTACGCAAAGAAGAAAAAAAAAAGATTTTTAGAGCAATATTGACGTCGCGAGGCGCGATTTAGTCGGTAGTCCCCTCCCTTTCCACTTGTTTTCTCTCTCAGCATTTCGGGCGCGTGGAGGAGGGGTGGATCGACTTCGTCTTCACGTTGAGGTGGAAAGAGCGAAATACCATCTCGTTGAGCGAATGACCATTCCGTGACGTCATGGACTTTGCGCGCAGAATTTCAAGTAAATATCTCGCCGTCAATCATAATCTGAAATTCTTTTTTTCGCGTAAAATTTACTTTTTGACACGCGTGTCTCAACCAGACTGTTAAAAAAAATTTTTCAGAGGCCTTTTAAGCAAAACTCATTTGCACCCCTTCCCTAAAAAAACAACAAAAAGAACAAATATTTTTTTAATTGCGCGGGAAATTTTTTACTACAACATGCTGAAGAACCACCCATATGACAAGCCGGCAACATAAGAAAAAGCGTCCATATTAAATAAAAAAAATACTTTACAGCTGCGAAAAGTTTGTAGCCGCAGTAAGAGACCTGAAGTGTCCCACATATGCAGTTCCGCTATCCCACATGGGCTTATATCATAACAGCTTTACAACGTGCACCCCCCCCCCCCCCCCCAAGAAAAAAAAATTTAAGGTTTGTTTTTTGGTTTCAAAAATAAAGGACTCATCGCCCAAGTCTCAGCCTCCGCCTAAATGTACACACTAGCAGTCCGAACCAATTTCCTGTTTCAGAACTAACCGCAATCTTATTAAAAAGTTACTCGTGATTTTACGAAAAAATAAATGAAAAAAAGGGGGGTCCGTTCTTCAGCTGCGTGTATGCGAGGGCTCCATCGACCGCCATTTTCTTATAGACCGTTTTACTGAAAGAGGGCGAGAGAGAAAAGGGGAAAGGGCTACCGGCGCTTTCCTCCTTTCTGATTGTGTAGAAAGAGGGAAAGTCCCGGATGAGAAGCTTGGCCGGTGTTGGGTGTCTGCTGTGCCCCAACTTCGTTCGCGCTTTCTTTTCTGTTTTAAACTCGCAAACTTAATTAGAGCCACGGGCTTCGATGGCAACAGTTCCCCGGTCATCAGGACACCATTGCTCGGTCGTAGGGTGCACGAATACCGACAGAAAGCGTCGAATACTGTCCGAAGACCTACGTAGCTTGCACGGAATCCGGCAAGGCGAGAGCGGCTGCACATGACCCCGGTCT
Source organism: Ixodes ricinus (assembly GCA_037355805.1). Taxonomy (NCBI): domain Eukaryota; kingdom Metazoa; phylum Arthropoda; class Arachnida; order Ixodida; family Ixodidae; genus Ixodes; species Ixodes ricinus. The sequence continues at coordinate 142,646 of JAZHYW010006929.1, forward strand.
CGGCGGCAGTGGATTGCGTCCGTAAACTGAAAAGCGTTTCCTCAACGCCATCCTCTCGACTGTGCTCGGAACATTTTGTGAATGGAGCGCGCACCGAATGCTGTACCGCCGATGAACATGGGGTACGCTCGCATGGTGCGTGCCAGTTTTCTCGTGATAATTGCTGTTTCAGCTTGTAAAATTTTGTAACTGAATTTATCTTAAAATTGATAATTTGCAGTGGTGACTGACTCAATTTTATCATCTACAACACTTAGTTGAAGGCTCATTTCCGCCGCCGGGTGGGGCTATAAATTGTTGAAAAGGTAGTTCTATCGGTTTTCCTGAATCGCGATCTCCTGCGCGATACCAGAGAGCCGGCAAAAGCGCTCCTTGGAGTGCCGCTGGTGGGTTGTTTCCGTTGATTGGGCGCTTTGAAGCGCTGGATAGTCGCTGCAGTGTACGTCTCGTGTGTTGCGATCTGCGTTTTCGAGTCCAGTGGGCACGTTTCTTTGTTCGAGTCATGGCATCCGCCAGTGCGGCGACGGGGAGAACAGCGGCAGCGAACGTGTCAGCGATAGAAATTGGTGGTTGGTACGCAAAAGATTGCATCAAATAGTAAAATAATTCGTGGCTGCCTTGAGGCGTTCCGCGGTTCAATATAAGTACATCTAGAACGTCTTCGTCGTTCATCCACAAGGAAATATAGGAACACGGACACGCAAGATAAAAGCAGCGCGGCAAAACGATCTGTAGCAGCTCCGGGTGTTTACAAAGTTAATTGAGGTTCCCGTTTCGTGTATCGCTTGTTGATTACTACTAAACGGCTACGTTGAAATAGGCCAAGTGCAAGCGAAAATTGATGAATGGTTCATCATTTCCAGTCATACGGAAAGCGATGGAGCTTAGAAACATTGCAGCCGCACTCGCCTTGCCGGATTCCATGCAAGCTACATAGGTCCTCGGACAATATTCGGCACTTTCTGTCCTTATTCGTGCACCCTATCACCGAGCAATGGTGTCCCGATGACCGGGGAACTCTCGCCATCAAAGACCACGGCTCTAATTAAGTTTGCGAGTTTAAAACAGAAAAGAAAGCGCGAACGAAGTTGGGGCATGGCAGACACCCAACACCGGCCAAGCCTCTCATCCGGGACTTTTACTCTTTCTACACAGCCAGAAAGGAGGAAAGCGCCGGTAGCCCTTTCCCCTTTTCTCTCTCGCTCTCAAAATGGCGCTACCCACGATAAAACGGTCTATAGAACCCATCTCTGTTACGTCACGCCGCGGTGGTGGCGCGTCGGGCGCACTTCCGGTCTGGGGCTGTGGGCGGAAGGCCCCATGTGAGGCGTGTATTCCTGCGTTGTTTTGAAAGGAACCTGACGAAAACATGCCTTTTCGTCAAACCGCCGCGACTGGGGCTGTACCAAAAGAGTCGAGAAAGGTTTGAAGATCAGTTTTTATGTGCTCGGTTCGTCCGAAAACGTGGATATGTGCCGTAAAAATGGTAAACCAGACGCCGCCGGACCACAATTGCGTGGGCGGGAAGCACTTTGGGTTAAATTCACGGATACTTGTGGTCATCAGATTTATTTGTTTTGTTCCAACATGAACGCCGGAAAACCGTCAAGTTGTACGGCCCATCTGCGAACTACGTTCGGTGCGTCTTGAAGTTCGAACGGCCGTCTGATCGTTCGAACGGTCGTCTGCTCTTTCAGACGCTTCTGCTTGTCGTCTGCTCTTTTAGACGACACCGGCCCGTAGACCAAATGTTGGCCCGGTACTTGCGATAAAGTAAGTGCAGGCCTCAAAAGACTTAAGTTTGAAGGTTGGTAAGCAGGCTCGACGTAAACACTATATACAAGGAGATGTTGATTATTGTTACCAGCGGCCATCACCGACTTGTTATGCCTGATTCACTTGGTCCGATTCTGCTTGCGATTTTCAGTATCGACGCCGACCATCTCAGCTACGGTTCACGCTTTTGCAGCCCGAGCGACGTCGCGACTGAAAATTGCGAGCGAAATCTCATCATGTGAACCAGGCTTTAGCGTACATTCTGCGGCGTCCACGCGGAATGAATCGCCGCATGTCAGATTATTCACGCGAAGTTTTGCGGTGTAACGAGCCTCGTTAATTTCGCTGACGCCGCTCACGTAGTCAGACATTGCCAGGAAGACGTAGAATCAACAATCGGAAAGCTATAAAGGGCAGGGGGACTCAGACTGACGCCGATAACATCGCATTTCAATGGTTTGTTTATGGGCGACGGCGAGCTTGTTGCCCACACCCCCATCGCGCATGCGCGGCGCCGGTGGCTTCCGCTAGGGGCGCTCCGGGCGCTCCGGTTTGTTTGTAAACATGAGTTGGTGTACAATAAACAAATCACATCGCTTTTTAGTAAGAAAACGGTCAGATCCCAAACTTTGGCGTTTGGTTCGGACCACTAGTGCTACGTTTGAGTGAAGAATGAGCGTTCGGCGATGCGTAGATTAATATTGCAGTAAAAAAAAACCTGTATCTTTTTTAATTTTTTTTTTGGGGGGAGGGGGTGGAGGAGGATGGGCGAGGGGGGCACATCTTCTATTTTAATTAAGCCTAACGTCATTCCACGCCATGCAAAAATACCAAGATTAAAAATGACCTCCACGTGTTAGCACATTGTGTAGGCTAAACAACGTGCTGCCAACGCATTCAGGTACGTCCCCAGACCTATAGCACTTCGGGTTACCTAATGGGTAGAACAACATATATGCGTGCGCACAAAGAAGGTCGGCGTAAACGCTGGACACGACACAACATGATCGCATAGTTCCGGTATTTGATACAATAGTGTGCGATTCCAAGAGCACGTTCAATGTCTCTTATGTAGCAGACGAAGACAAGGATAGCGAAACAAAACTCTCACCCTATCCAAGGACAAGAACAGGGCCGGGAAGAGAAGTATAGCGACAGTGGAACGGAGGATTGAGATGATGATGTAGATTGGATGATCTGAAGACATTAAAATCAAATGTTAAAAACTGCTATTTTTTTAATATCGACTGAAATGATCCTTTTCCCTTTCTGGGAGCTCAAAGGGAAGCTGAAGCGCTTTTCGATGAATCCGACTAGGGAGCAGACTTCTAGGGCTTTTTGTCCCGCGCCTTTAGTTATGGCTCTTATCTTGGGCAAAAAGTAAACGTAAATCGCATTTAAAAAAAAAAATACATGCAGCGATTGCCGTTGGGCATGCGGCGATCCTCCCTGCGTGTTATCTGTTCAGAGCACCGTGACGTCATTGTCCTCATCCCGAGCCAGCTTAGTGGTAGCAGGGTCATCTGACCCCGCCGATGACGTCACTTTTGCTAGTTTTTCTCTCCGCTCTCCCGCTCTCCTACCCTCGGCGCACCGCAACAGGCTTGTCTGGGCTATTATGACGCTCCTACGAAATACGATCGAATGGAAACTCAAGACACATAATGTTTGAGGTGTCTACATTACAACTTTAGCATTTTGTTCGAATTCAAGGACCTCTTCAGGTTCCCCTTAAGATAACGCGCGGCCAGGTGAGTCCCGGTCATCTTATTATCGCTCTGGAGTAAATGATTTTGCGACATTCATTATTGCGGAGTGCATGTTCGTCTGCTCCTTTTGCAGGGATTATGGTAACGTCAGAAAGACGCCGAGCTCTGATTGGCTCTGATTGAAGGATTGTGGGTAGACCTCAAAGGTAGCTTGCTTTGAGGCCTACCCACTATCCTTCAATCAAAGCCAATCAGAGCTCGGTGTTGTGACGTCACCACAATCCCTGCAAAAGGAACTGAACGAACTTGTGCTCAGTATAAAAATGGCGAAGAACAAATCGCGTAGCGAAAAGCGTGAACACATATTAAGACACGTCTCAGGTTTCTTAAACTGCCACTGATTATGGCGGGCCCAGTAGCTCAAGAATAATTGGCGAGGATAGCTATTCATTGGTTAGGATAACTGGCGAGAATAGCTATTCATCGGGTCTATAGAGTGGAAACAAAATTCGCGAAATCTGTCTCGCGATCTTGACTTTTCGTTCTTCGTGTGACGTGTGTCGTAAGGAACTTGAAATGACGACGTTTCATTCGTATCTATAAAACGAGCGACATTCAATGACATTTGGGTCAGAAGTTGGACCTGTAGAATTTCGGTAAGAGCACAAGTTATAACGTAACTTCGTAAAGTCGATCCTCTCGCAAAACCTAAGCTTCGTTACGTTTTCTTTTTAAAGGTTTTTTGGCAGGCTATTTTTGCCCGCCAAGAAAGGAGAATAAAATTGATGCTTCAAGACGGCTACAGGAACAAACGAAAGATAACGACCAACGCGCTGTTTCAAAAGATTGCACCTTTGTTATAAAGGTGAAGCGTGTGAAGGTGCATGCTACGCCATTAACACACCATGACAATTATCCAACATAACTGCTTCGACATGACGTGAGAGACGCCTAAGATTTTCGCCTATAAATCTCAGATATAGACATTTATGTCCGCATCGTGGGTAGACACAATATTCGTTACGAAGGCGACACCGACAAAATCGGGACAAGGAAATATACGACGTCACAACCTGCTTTCCAGTCCTACGACCCCGTCGAAAAACGAAAACGAAATGTTTAGTCGCTCGTGGGGTTCGTTACAATAGTCTGCGAGCCTTTCTTGAAGATGTCAAGTTCCCTTGCGACGAATTGTCGCAGAAGGTTAGGACATATTGACTTCGCTTACCCAAGGATTCAGTTTTGCGCAATGCCACCACACTGGCGAAATTCGTTGTACAAACGGAAGCCGCTGTGAAGCTGGAAAAAAGAAAAAAAAGAAAAAGAAGAGAGCCACGTGGATAGCAGATTATTAGTGAAAAGAAAAGGTTAGGAAGGGATGTTATTCCGCTGAATACAAATGCAAAAATTAAGCTTGTAATATATAGAATTGCGGTTGTCCGACTGCTACCTTAAAATATTGTTATCGTATGGCGTACGTTGAATACCTTCATTTCTACTACTCCGCGGAGCTTTCCAGAAGCTCATTATTGCAATTTACATAAAATAGAGAATGACGAAGCATACTATTTACCATCGGGAGAGGCAAGCTGTTGTAAGCTATTGGTTATTTCGTTTTCTTGTTGTTGGTGCACGCTTTTCGAAAACACATATGATCTGTGCCGCACAGTTATTGTCATCGTTCGTGTCAGAAAAAGAATATAATAACAAGGACATATCATCATAGGGTTCCGTGTTTTTGGATAAATCCGAAAAACTCCTAAAAAGAACCCCGGTAAAATATTTGTCAATTCGGATTTATCCGATAAACTCCGAACTGTTACGTGCTCGCGCCATCCCCCCTAGCAAAAAAAATTAGAAATATTTTTTTTTTAGTTTGAGCAGCGCAGGATCAGTGGTCCTGGGAAAATGCCACCATTATTGTCTTTCAAGTCTCAGACCGTTGTCAAAAGGGGTCTTACGGTTTGTCTCGTCAAGGTTGATTCAGGGCAACAGGTCATCGTACATTCGTGTCAAGACAAAAGCCACTCTTTTGGTTTCTAGTTTGGGCCATCGCATTTGTGATTTAGAGAAAGGACAGTGTATATTTCTGTAACAGTGAAAGCTATGAACCATAGAGGTTGTATAAAATAGGGAAGAGGGGCAGTTGAAAATTCTCTATTACAACCTTAACCACTCCACTTCGCGCGGTCGCGGGATAGATTGAAGGAATAGGATGGGATGACTACGAGCTTCCTTGCGACTACCTCCGGGAGTTTATTGATTTTAAGGTATCGATGCTTATGGAAGCTACACTTGTGTGCGACTTTTGTCGTGGGACAAATTAGTATTGCCAATGACACCAACACCAAATTCAACTGAAGATATCTTAATTGATACAAGCGCGTTTTATTTTTTATCTGGTATACGTTTGCATCCCGTTATTACTATCTTTTTTTAATAGGAAACACTGCGAAATTAAACTCCGAATTTCGGAGAATTGGAAATCAAACAAATATTAACTTCGATAAGCTCCGAACCTTCGGCAAAAAGTAAACTCCGAAAAACACTCCCCCAATTTAACGAAAAATAAACTCCGTAAACACGGAACACTAGCCGCATATGTTACGTCCCACGAGATATATATATATATATATATATATATATATATATATATATATATATATATATATATATAATATATGCATTATGTGATATATTTTTTGCATTATGATTACTTTACCACTTGCGTTTCAGTGTTGTTCGATATTAAAAAAAAAAAAGACTGCGCAAGGACACAAAAAACACGCATAACCTTTCAACAAAAACGCAAAAAAAGAAAAAATTGGCGTTGTGTCGGTTAATTACATTGCACCACCTATCACTCGAAATGGCAACTAACGCAACCGACAAATTATATTTCACGAAAAAAAAAACAACACAAAAACACACACAGACAATAACACAACCTTTTCTAGTTTGTTGAACCCCTATACGCCTCCACTTTTTTTCCTAAAACACGTCAGAGGGTGCCGTAAAGCCGGGGTCACACCACTTATGCATCCTACAAAAGACAGTCAGCATACAGATTCGAACGCGAGTCACCGCGAGATCCGTGCTTCGAATGCCGCATGGCAGTGAGTTCAAGGAGAAAACCTGGCAGCGCGGCATTCGAACCACGGATATTATGGTGACACGTGTTTGCGGACTGCTTTTTGTAGGATGTATGAGCAGTCTGACCTTGGCTTAAAGACTGTCGCCGCTTCATGAAAACACCTGATGGGGCCCTAAACTCACCAAACACTAAGTTGGATCCGAAAGTTCGCGAAGCACGCCGATTGGAGGCCGGCGACAAAAGCGCGAAGTCATCGTCGTGATGGTCCAATCGGTGGGCTCCGTGAATTTCGGATCTGACTTTGTGTTTCAGGAGTTTAGTACTCATTTTATTAGGAGCTTTCTTGTGCTCTGTGCTTGACAAAACTTTGAAAATAGCCATTTGGCACGCAGATTCCCTCTTTCCTGTTAAATACATTTTTTGTTGTTGTTTCGTTTAAGTTGAGATTATTATACACTGGTAGCGAGAGTTTTGGGCACCATGAGCAAACGCCTAAGTGATATGAAATATTATGGTCGGAGCAGAGGAAAATCACACTTGGCGCCCATAGTTGAGCTCACCGCTTCTGAGCACGAGCTGAAGGCACGGTGTAAGATAATACTCTTCAGGTGAGGACAGCGCACTCCTCGCGCAGTGCAGATAAAGTTCGCTTTTCACTCTCTCTTTTCTCTCTGTCACTATAGTTTTAAGCGGCGACGGCAGAGGACTCGTCGACCCGTGGGCACGTCAAAGACGGCTCGTGCCGCCTCATGCTCCACACGCGCAGAGCTCCAGCGAGGTTGTCGCTCGTGCAGAAAGACTCGATGCACCGGGGTGTCATGGCAACAAGATATCTTTTTTGCTCTCACGCAGTTTCGCCGTTTGGCCGCCGGCGACACTGTCAGCCGCGGGCAGTAAAGCCCGGGCACGTAAACGGGCACGTCGGGCACGGTGGCCGCGGAATAATGCAACCATTCGGATGCCCGTCGAAGGAACACTATCTGATTCCTCACGCCGCGCGTTCAGCCCCACCGTGTCCTCACCTAAAAAGTGTATCTTACACCGTGGCTGAAGGTAAGCTTCTACAACGCTTCCAACACGCACATCGCACACCCTGAAGATTGTATTCTTTGGGAGACCATACATAAGAACTCATCCCGAGCATGCGCTGTGAGCAGTCACTTTAAATATTGTGTCCAGCGAATACCACCTATAGACTCCCCTGACAACTACCAAAAATGAATGGTCTAATTATTTTCTTAATTCAATTCAGTCAAACATAAAAGACGACATTCTGTGCGTGTACGTGCAGAAGTAGTTTGAATGTTGCGAGATATGTTCATAAACGCTTGCATTTATAGGTGTATATAATATGTTGCACTGTCGTGATTTCTGTCCACAGCTGCCATGCCGAGCGTAGCTTTTCTGTGTTTTGTAATTTTACAGAATCGAACACTGTGCTTCATGGTAAGCAACAACGTTAAACCCTGCGGGGTGAAGTTACGTACAAACCAGGCATACAATATTTTTTATGACTGCCTTTATGAATATTTTGTATAGTCATATTGATTATTATTCGCGGTGCCTTGGACTGAAGAAAGCCTGAAGCAGCTTGACTTTACTGATGCGCCGCTGCTCCACTGAGTCACAATAAGTTATCAGTTTATTATAAATTCTGCATATCCTGGGCAATAAATTACAAAATCATAGTCAATGACAGTTATATTTGTTGGCCGCAAGCGAGCCACGATGCTGAATAAAGGCAAAGTCTTACCACACCAACCAGCGTTGAAGTGAATCGATGTGAGGAATGTGACGATGATGCAGAGAAATATTTGAGTGTATGAGTCGGAAGTAATGAAGTTATACTCACAAAGAGAACTCCGAAGACGACCTTAAGTGTAAGCTTAAATTTCACCGTTGGCGGTGGCATGATACAACCTCTGGACGGAACCCGTTTGCGTACTCTTTTGCTCCTCCTTTTTCTTCCTCCAGGAACATTGTCGCGCACCCATGAAAGATATAAGCCAGAAATGAAGGCCAAGTCAGGATGTATCTGACTTGACTAAGGATTCATTTAGTACTTCTTCAAATATTCCGATAAAAGTAATGATACATCGCTCAGATCAATATTTTCTTCTTTTTCTAACGACACGCATCGGCCACCGGCATAGCAAGACCATGCGGCCGCACGTGAGCACGCACCATGCGCCAATAAAAGCACTTCGACTTGCCGGTAACTCCGAAAGCCACACCAATAAGAGTTTTTGTTGTTCTTACGTGTTGAACACATACCGATGCAGTAGGAATGTTTAGGCAAAGTGAAGTTACTGAATCAAAATTAACAGTTGGGCTAGTCGGCTATACATTGTTAAAATCAAAATCAATCAATTAATTTTCCTCCTCTTTCTACCTTCACATGTCCAGTTTATTCTTTTTTGTCTTCCTCGAGGAATGCATTGAACACTCAGTTGGGGTAAGCGCTCTGTCCTGTCTTCTCTTCTTTTCTTAATGTTTGCGCTTTTGATTTTAACAAAGTGAAGTTGGTCGGCCACCGCTAGCCTGGGGCCTGTAACGTTCATCACGCAATAGTGATACACGACCGCACGCCGGTACGCTGCGCATCCAGGTCAAAACGGGGGGCAGGGGTGGAATTTGAATCAGGATCCTGGATTCTGCAGCGCGAGCTTTCGCTCCACGTGCTCCGAGCTGCGGTGCGCGAACAAACTCGGCCCCCACCTGTTCAATGATAGTAAGTTGTAATGTTTCTTACTTTACGAAAGCATGCTAGCACTAGTGTTACCCAAGTATACTTACAGGCAACGCCATTCTTCCAGAAGCTCCTTTGTCGCGGTTTAATCTCAAGAATAAAAACGGACTATTTGTTTTTTCAGTTTCTCCTTCGCAAAGATTGGTAATGTAGTAGCGGGGATGACAGTGTTGACGCTTTCTCTACATGGGCTTATGAGAGCCAATGGTTAGCGAATTTTCGGAATAGTCGAATGTAAGAGCTCAGCACGAGTCCTGTGTTTTCCAACTCCAGTGCGTGGCTCTTATGAAGATTACAGGATCCATCGGATCACGTGTCCTGTGTTTTGCCAACCCCAGTGCGTGGCTCTTATGAAGATTACAGGATCCATCGGATCACGTGGTTGCTGTATCTGAGTGCGAGTTGAGATTTTGAACGCTCTTTTTTTTCCTATTTTTTTCGCTTGAAAAGAAACACTAACTCCTGTTTATATATATATATATATATATATATATATATATATATATATATATATATATATGTGAAGTAAGGTAAATATAGAAACAATGGACCGGGAAAAGTTAATAAGTCAAAGATGCGTACTGTCGGAGTTACTACTTCGAAGTTTATTACGACGTTTCGAGCGGGGACCGCTAATATATATATATATATATATATATGATATATATATATATATATAGATATATATATATATATGTATATATATAAATGGTCGTATAGCCAAAAAGTATTTCTAAGCAGTATTTATTGAAGTACAAAAATTGGTGCCTGGTTCCTTTGACTGATGAAGTCTGAGCCTATCAGGCGAACTTTCAATCCATAACGCGTCCCCCCTCCCCGTCCCCACCCCCGCCCCCATTAAAAAAAGAGCAAAAAAAGCAGTTTTTTTTTTTACCGTATAAATAAACTACGCATTTCCGAATGCTCATTGTCCACCCAAATGTAGCGCTAGCGGTCCGAGCCAGATGCCAAAGTTACAGAACTATACCGTAATGTAATTTAAAAGTTATAAGTGATTTTTATAAAAGTTTTATTGAAAAAATGAGACTCGTTCTTAGTAACTGGCACCATTCAGCTCCATGTTTTGAGGGCCCTGTTGGCCGCCATTTTTCTATTGATCATCCTAGAAAATCACACAATTGTTTAATAGAGCGGTTAGTTCTGAAACCTTGGGCGGAGAATGAGCGTTCAGCAATGCGAAGTTTCTTTTCGCGGTAAAAGAAACCCGCACATTTTTTGGAGTGACACCCAAAAAATCGGTTAAATTTCGTGCAGCTTGCGTATGTACTTTAACTAAAGTAGTAAGTACACCTGGTGAAATGCACTTGAAGTAAACTACCATAAATTCAATATACATTGAAAGTAAAGTAAAAATACTTTTTAACACAATATTTCATGATTCCCTGTCAAACCCCTATACATTTTTTAAACTGGTATGAATTGCTTAAGGGGTAATCGGGGGTGCATTAGTTATTTTCGGGAGGGGTAGCGAATATTGGATAACGTCATGAAGGTAGGAAGACGAGGAGGCGAAGTAGCGGCGCAAGCCAGCCAAACGAGAAAATTACAAGTGAAGCGGAAAGTAGAGGTCGCGATTGGTGGGAACGCCCCCAAGGGGGCCCAAGGGTGTACTCCCTGTCAAATAGCGTCTTTTGGTTTTGTTTATTTTGTGTCATTGTTGAGCGCGTGTCCCTCCAAACCGGAAGTCTCCGCCTGTTTCACCTCTGGTGGTGTCATGTCACCTCCAGAAGCTTCCTGCGTCCGTGGATAAAGTAAGGTGACTTCAGAGCTGACAAAGCATCATTTTGTGATGCAAATTTAACAATGCCAAATTGGGGAATGTAGTTTGAAGTCGTGATTTGTACTTTCCTCGGAAAGTATTAGAAAAAATACTTTAGGTAAAATACAAGTTCTACATACTCAAAGAATGTACTTCAAGTAAAGTACAAGCATTCTAAACATCCTTGAAGCAGTACTTTAGGTACAATGTACCTAAGGTACTTCCCAACGCTGACGCTGAGCTGGTACATTCAACAGCAATGTCAATGACAATTTAGTGTGTTCAATGGTCGTCAAGAAGCACACCATAACATTACACATTTATGCTGAGGCGGTGCTCATATACATCGTTCCAGCTTCAGTCCAGGCGCAGCCGATGCTACGAGCTAAGGGGACCAATCAAGCGGTGTCAGAAGCGCAAGTAATTGGGTCTTTTATGTTTATGATTGGCGCAGCGATGATAGAACACGTGCAGAAACATAACAACCACCATGATTTGGTGCGCTTTTGACGCCGTCTGACTGGTACAGTCGGCACGTGGCATCGGCTGCAGTTTCGAGCACGCGGTTTTGTGGCGGTTTAATACCAACAGTAGCATCAAGTGACTGGGCGCTCGGGTAGGTGTTAGCCCTAGCAGGCCACGCAGGACCGGATGAATCACGTGACAGGGGGCGTGAGGCCCGGGCACGCCGGAAATGACAGGACCGCAGCAATGGAGTAGCCAGTAGCCAGACATTTTTTTCGGGGGGGGGGGGGGCTGCGGTGGCTGGGATGTCCATGACTTGGGTTGCGGAGAGCGGGAGGGGGTCAAAATGCATGTATATATTATAGGGTCGGCTGGATTTAGGGGGGGGGGCTGAAGCCCCATAAGCCCCCCCCCTGGCTACGCCCCTGGACCGCAGCCCCTCTGACTACTACGCGGAGGACGCATCGAAGGGGGACATCATCGAGTGAGCAGACATCATCGAACGCATCGGTGCCGCGGTACTTCTCAGACTCAGAATCATACAAGGAGGACCATACCAATCTTCCAACAACTGACGCTAATTACGAAGGGTTCAATGTGGTGCGGCGGAAGAAAATCAACCATGCGTCAAAAAACAACGGTGACACTGTTTTCTCAAAAGGGTCGTACAGACCCCACCAAGACCGGGAGCCTTGGTACATTAAACTGTACCGACCCACATACGAAGCAAGTGTCAAGAGAATCAACAGTGGGCCGGTTTTCGCCCTCCTCAGCGCCGGCGCTTCTGGAAATCTCAAGATACGTTTCAAAGGTCGCAAGGACAGGCAGTCGACGTCCTCACAGAAGATGCTTTACCAGCACTCCTAGGCGTCAACGACGTGTGTGGAACAAAAGTGAGCGCCAAGCGGTGAAGACGTCACCACGGGCGGGGTTCGGGAGATCAACGAGGACCTGACGGAAGGCGAGGTTTTCAAGATCATGCGAACTCTCCACCACTGCATCCTTGGCGTGCGACGTTTTAGTGAAATCACTTTGGTCAATATCCCATTTTCAATCAAGTCCTTACCAAGTCACGTTCATATGGGCTATGTCCGGTACTCCCTCTCGCTCTATGTGGCGTGGCCTCTGCAATGCTATCGATGTAACAGGATGGGGCACGTGGCCGCTGCCTGCAAGAGGGAAGATACGCGGCGAAGTGTGTGGGAAAACACAAGACCAGTGTGCGATAGTGAAACTGTCCGCTGCGTTAACTGTCGCCAAGACCACGCCGCCATGTCAAACCTTTGACCAGTGATGAGGAAGGAACGGCAAGTCTACGAACAACGCTCCAGCTATGGCCTCTGCCCACAAAGAGGCAGGCGCGGCTCTTAGAAGAAGGCAGCCTGAGCGGTCTCAAGACATTCGGAACACGGCAGCAACGGGCAAGGTTAGGATACTGGAACCACACCAAAGGCCAGGGTCCCTTCAGCAGCGTCAAGACAAGACCGCATAGGGAAAGGAGACAGGCCACAGCCAACACTCTCAGTCGAGATAAGGAAATCAGACAGATCCCAGTCCTTGCGAATGAGGATCAATCAGAAAGACGATGATCCTTCGCCGGAGTGACGAAGGGGAACAGGGAAGCAGCCTCAAGGCCGGCAGAAGACAGGGACACAACAATCCACAAAATGATCTCGCGTCTGTTCGAAGCAGTGAGCCAACTAGGAGAATCCCGCGTATATACGCCGGAGGCCATCTTTGCACTGGAGGCACTGGAAGTCATGAGGGAGACCATTGAGGTAATCATCCAGCAAGGACCAATGCCAATGGACTTTAGGAGATCACAGTAGCAGCACTCCACAGCTCCTACGAGTCAACACACCGGAACCATGCAGTGCAGCGCAGGATGACTGAGCGACTCCCCCTGGACCCACTAAGTTGAAAAGGGCAGCATTGACCGTATCAGCAGTGGAACTGCAGAGGGTGGAATGTCAAGCACAGCGAGGTGAATCTGCATCTTTAGCACTACTCTAGTACGGTACTCGCCTTGACAGAAGCAGGGTTACCTTGGGAAAGATCATTACCTGGATACATCAGGCTAACAACGCACTCCACCACAAGTTTTCCCTATAGGAGTGCCGCACTGTTCATACGCAAAGACGTACGTGGGTACATGTGCAACGTAACACCAGCCACCTGTGCATACTGTCAGCAGTGTTTGTGGGATCAAGGGTGAGCCCAAGTAACCGAACGCTTGTAATCCTCGTGGGATACGCACGCAAAATTGCTCTGCTCTACCGGCGAAAAAATTATTGGAATGGGGTAAGGACTTACGGGAAGACCTTTTGATATGCGGGGATTTCAACGCACATAATGAGGCCTACGGAAGCAACCAAACATACAAGAGGGGGATGACCTCATGGAAGTAATAGAGAAAATGGTGCTATTGGTGGCAAACGATGGAAGTTCAACCTTCTTCAAACCCCCAAGCACATACAGTGTCATCGATGCTGCCGGCCGCACATTGTTCCTGGAACTGAAGGGGGAGCTAGCCCCGGACACACAAGGAAGTTGCTATTTTCATAACATCACAATCAGGAGATGCCAGACAGCAAAGAAAGTTTGAAAGTCATGTGTAAACTGGAATGTTTTCCGCATAGCCCTCGACCTCAACGGAGAATATATCCCGACAGCTATGAAGCAGGCACTGAGGACAGCCACAAAAACAACCAACATCTCCGAATGGCTCCCGGAACCGCACCTGATGTATCTAAACTTAGCCGCGGTGAGAACTCGGGTGCAGCGGAAGTTCCGAAGGAGAGGGGCACCAGAGGAAAAGTCCTACTTCAACAAGCTATCAGCCGAGCTAAGAAGGCATGCAAAAAAGCTCACATCAGAAACCAATGGGTCTTGCTTTTCAAGAACTTCGGCGTCTACGTGTCCATGACCAAAGTCTCGAATAGTCTTGGCGCTATGGCCGGGAAAGGCAAATCAAGACACACCTTTCAGGCCCTAGCGCTGGAAGCCAGCAGGACTCCACAGGAAGCGGCATAAGACCTGTGCGCACTATTTGCACCCGCGGAAGCCGCAGAACCACCTGAAAGGCCAGATACGACACCCGGACCCTTGGATGCCCCATTCACACTCCAGAAACTACAATGCACTCTAAGGAAATGCCGGAAGAGCGCATCGGACCCGGATGGGATACTGTACCAAGCTTTGACTAACACTATGCGCGAATCCCAGATGGCCCTCATCCGTCGGTTTAACGAGATGTGGGAAACGGGAGTTGTACCTGAAGACTGGAAATCGGCAGACATTATACCATTGCAGAAAGCAGAGAAACCACTGGGAAAGATTGAGTTCTACCAACCAGTGTCGCTGACATCGTGCTTAAGAAAGCTGTTCGAGCGCCTCGTACAGGCGCGGATCCCAAGAGGAAAATAGGTGCCTGCCGGAGTGCATGACCGGGTTCAGAAAAGGGTTGTCGGCACAAGTCAGCATTTTGGATCTAACGAGCGCCAAAGAAGAAAGCAAACGCAGGCGTAGAAATACCGTAGTGATTTTCCTGAATTTAGAGTGGGCCTATGACGGTGTGTCCCTCTTCTCGATTTTCAGGAGTCTCACTGAGCTCGGACTGACCGGAAAGATGCAGGCGTTACTTGGAAACTTCCTAAGGGGCCGAAGAGTGCAAGTACAAGATGCCGACCCTGTGTCTAACCTAAGGGTCATCCATCGTAGGCTCTCGCAGGGAAGCGTGCTAAAGACTTTTGTTTTTCAACGTAGTGATGGCCAAGCTTCCTCAGGCCATTCCCAGAACGTCGCTCCAGGTTCAAACGTCCGTCTACGCCGACGATATGTGTCTGTGGGTCACCCGAATCTACAGCAAGCAAATCTACAGATGCATCTAAAAAGTCATAAATGCGACAGAGGATTTTATGCAGAAGTCGGGACTTGCCCTCTCACGGGAAAAAGCTGAATGCATGCAGTTGCGGGGAAACGGGCGGCGGTTCCCCAGGAACGAGGTGACACTGGCAGGGACAAAGATCAGGCAGATGCCGGTTTTCTGGGAATTACCCTCACCAACCGGCTAAAATGGGCCCAGGCAGCGAAATCAACGACCCAGTTCTGCAGACCGGCCGCCAAAGCAAATCGTCGCATGACTGGGGCCTCCTAGGGTTGCTCAGAACGATAGATTGCAGCTGCACATGATTGGTAACATCTAGAGTCCTGTATAGGCTACCATACATGACGCGCCATCACGAATGGACTTGAAGAAGCTGGGGCGGCTACATAGAGGGGGACTACGCACGGCAATGGAAATCCCGAGAACCCCAGCAAATGAGACGGTCCTGAAAGAGATGGGGGCAGAACCTCTGAAGCGGCAGGCTAAAGGAAGACAACTGCACAAGCTTGCAAAACTAGCTTCTACCACCCCAGGCAGATGGTTTCTAAAACGACTGCTAGAACGGAAGGAGACAGAGTAGAAGATCGTAATGGAGGAATTTTTCGCCGTGGCGGCACCGCTGCTTCAACAACAGAGGGCGCAAAGGTCGCCACCTGGGACGTAGCAGAAATGGTAAGTGACAGCCGGATAGACAACCTTAGGCGAAAAAAAAAACAATAAAAACAACCAGCTCGGCTGCTAAGACTCCAGTAGAGGAGCATCTGGAAATGAAGCACGCCGGGAAGCTAGAGATCTATACGAACGGGTCGGTAAACCGGTCGAGAACCTCTAGCACTGCTTCGTTTTACATACCGAAGGCAGGAATGGAGAGGAGCGAAAAACTGCAGAAGGCAGCGTCCTCAACGAGAGCGAAACTAGTGGCCATCGACAGAGCCCTGCACGCAGCCATGGGACTGCCACCACAGCAGATAGTTGTCCTCACAGAGACTTCAAACAGGCACGCAATCACAAACGTGTTCCTACACAAAATAAAGAAAATAATACACCAGACCTGCCCCAACTGCAACTAGACAGAGACGGTAGACCACATACCGTTTATATGACCGGCGTATGGAGTTCAAAGAGCACTGATCTACCAAAAATTGCCAGCGGGGGCCCAAGCCTCACTACACGCTACCTGTTCCCAGACAGAACATGCAAAAAGGGTTGCAAGGGTTTCAAGGCCCTTCTGGTCTTTCTCCAGGACTCATGCCTCGCTGAACGCCTGTAACCACCATCGACATTTCTCGACTCGCTAGAGAAAGACACTGCGACATAGACCTTCTTAAGGCGCGCCTCCTGCCCATGCTAGCAAACTTACTGCTAGGCTAACCTAGGGGACGATATATAAAAACCAGCTTTCACTACTACTACATGCACCATTTCAGTTGATTGGAACCACACAGCTCGCAAAAGCGATGAAATGCCGCAGAACGAATTCCGGCTGACTGGATTTTCAGAACACGTGGGCGGTAGGCCGCTAGAGTCTTAGGACTAGGCTCCAGCACTGCCCACCTGCACCCTGTGCGGCCTGGTCCCTGCAGTAACCTGCAAGCTGAGACGCAAGCCCATCTACTGCCCGGCTTGCTTCACTAGAGTCGTGCGAAAGACGAAGAATTCCCTTCACAGCCCGGTGAATTAGTCCTTCCGCCCCAGCAGTCTCCGAGTTCTAGGTCAACGACTTTGTCTTTGACTCGTTGTTTCTTGCTTCAACAAAACAAACGGATGCTCGTTTTTCGAGACTGTCAAGGCTATGCTGGATCACATGGGCGGCAGTCCCTGCAGGGAGCTAATTTGTCAGTTCTGTCAAACCACAGTGTTGTGGTCAAGTCTCGTCTCGGGCGTACAGACCGCTCACAGAAAACGAGAGAATATGGTACACAGCTTCTGCTATGCCGGGAACCTCTGCTGCGGTGGCACCCTCTGCCATGCCGGAGACTTCTGCTGCGGTGACACCTTCTGCTGCGGTGCGGTGGCGCCCTCTGCAGCTTATATGGTGACAGCAGCGCTGGACGTGGTGCCTTCGGAGGTGCAACCTCTGCACTAATCGCAGGATCTTCTCAAGACCATCGGCGAGTAGATCCCCGGGGCAAGAAGGACACCAAAAGGACGCAAGAGCTCCATCTGGCCCAGGTACTGAGTAGCATCGATTTCCTAAAATTAACACCGGGAAACACTGCCGGATTACTTGGTTTTCCCGCCACACGGCGGTGCACCGCTTACGCCCAGGTCATGCACGTTGTCGTCGAAGTGGAGTTCTTCACGTTATATCACTGGTCTGTGTCCCCCTTTTCTGAACTCCGGGTGGGTGTCTACTATTTATCCAGTGATGTCTTCATAATAACCCCCGGCTACAAGGCTCAGTTAAAGGCTGCACTGACGGCATCGCGACGGTGAAGCTGAAGTTAGAAGTTATCGTCTGGGTGATCGCCGGCTTGACCAAAGCCGGTGGCGACAACGCGCTGTTGGAGGTCGACAAGATATGCATCTTCAAGGTCGTGAACAACAATGGTCGCACAGAGTACATCTTTGTGGCGTACCTTCTCGCGGATGCCTTCGGGGAGTCGTCTTTGCCTCTGGGCAGTCATGACGCCGCAACGTCTGGGTGGATGAAACGTGAACGTCGTCGACGGGACCGTCTTCGACGGCGACTTCGTCGATGAACATTATTTTCACTATATTCAGCGTCGCAAAATGTTCCAGCAGACTAGATAACACTAGAATATTTATTTATCGATGTATTTTAATAACGATCTTTATTATTGCGCGAGTGTGCTTTGTTTTTAATATATTTCTCAGCAATTAGACCGATCTCACCAAGCGTTCGGCGCATGCGTGACGCCGCCATAACTTCAGTTCACAGGAGGCAACGTTGACAGGAGGCTACCCGCAGTGCACGAGACGGTTCGTGCTGTCTCGTGCTTGGAACTCGCAGAGCTCCAGCGGGGTTGTCGCACGCGCAAAAAGACTAAAGTTATTGCTTCGCTGCATTGCGGCAGCGGTGGCGAGCCAAACTGGCTGGTGGCATCGGCCCAACGTTACATCGGTCTATTGGCGACGTGAGTGATCGAAAGCGCCACAGTGGTCGGCATGCCACGATTGGCAAAAATGCTGACTATGACGTCATCAAAAATTTTTTCTTCGACGGTAATTAAGATTTATGTATAAGATCTTCAATTTTTACGGTGCTGGCAGAGTTTATTTCAGAGCGAAATAACATAAAGCTTCCACCATGCTTATTACAAAAACTGTCGAACTTGATGTTCGCAAGGTAATGACGTCAGGAGTGGGAACCATAGGAGAGCGCCACCGAAACATCTCGCCGCAATTAGGCCCGTAGTTCTCATGTTTTTGGCAGCGCTCCAGGCGAGCAAAATAGAATATTTGTGGCTCGCGTTTCGAACATGCGTCATTACGCTTCCCCACTAGAGACGTTTATACTCCATTCCATCATAAATGACAGCATAGCGGCTGAGAGCGCAACGCCGCAGCTGCATACTTCTTTCTTATGTTATTTTTTATTTTTAGACATTTTGTTGTCGCTCATCTACAGACGCTGAAAGATGCTTGTATTCGAACGCGGCTCGATGCATAATCGAACGTCACAGCGCCGCTTTTATGGTCGCGTGGATGGTGCAGCCAGCAGACAAATGGTCGCGTCTTGCGGACGCGCTCACGTTATATTGTCAAGGAACGCCTTCGATGATGCTCCATAGCGATCCTTGGCACGACTGGTTCAGACCCACCCCCCTTTGGAATCTTAGAAGACTTAAATGCACCGAAATAGCGATTTCTATGGCAACTGACACCGGTCAGCCAATCACCTTGCGAAGTTTGGTCGTCTGTTCGTGTCCAAGTTGTGTCCGGCTAGGAGGCAAGAGAGGCATTGGTGCCGCTTTCCCATGATCCAGTGAACTTTAAAGAGGTCATGAAACGATATCGGGTTGGAATGTTCATGACCTTGCAGAGGCGTACTGGTTCTAGTCTGGCCCAAGTGTACTCGCACAGACCGCCACTGATTCAGAAGCTTCTTTGTCGTGGTGACATTGCGGGGATAAAAAGGGACTATTTCTTTTAGTACTGCCTTCGCAAAGCTTGATGATGTAGTTGTGGGATAGAAACCACCCGCCTGATGAGAGTCGAGCGCGGCTCGTGGATTGGACACGAGAGACACGCAACAATCAATGCTCGGCGGACATTCGGTTAAGTGGCTCGCGTCTAACTACTGCGGTGATGAGAAATAGCTGGAGCTCAGATTGCGTTTTCTATTTTGCCGACCCCAGCGCGTGGCTATGATTAAAGTTGGCGGCATAAGTTGGGCACCAGGCCACGTGGCCGCTTGTTCTGGTTCTGAGTTAAGGGGATGAAGGATGCTCATATTTTTGAACTTTTTTGGCGACTGTCATTGCCTAGACGAAAAAAACAAAAAACAAACTAAGGCAAGTTTATTCGGTTCTTAACGTTAGAGTATTATTCTAAGTAGTATTTAGCGAAGGTGAAAAAATCGTTTCATGACGCCTTTAATGTATGTTAGAGAGTTTTAGTAGATCGTACGCTGCGGAAAGCGTGCCCAGCAGCCGCGTGCTCAGTCCATGCTTCAAATTGACGGCACGAGCTCCCGCTAGCAAAGCGAAGCTCTAGCGCACGGTCTACTAAAACTCCCTATTACCGTAGAATGTGCCTATGGACCGGGTTGCGCATGGCGTATACGAGCAAACGCAAGCACTGTGCGTTTTCGTTAGCGTTGTGTGTTCCACACTGCGCTTGCGCGGAGCGGCCAAACTGCGGTCTTGGATTAGCACATGGCGACGATGGGCAAGCGCATCGTGGAGCACACAACGCTAACGCAAACTCACAGCGCTTGCGTTTTCTCTATATGCAATACTAAAACGCTTCATTGACTGCGGAGCGATTGTAACATGCCGGGGATTCAACACGTCCTGCGCGTTTCTGATGCTGCTAGTGTCTTTAGTGACTATAGTCAGTGAAAATATCTAAATCACAGATCAGTGCTTTCGACCGTCTATACATAGCTATTAAGACCTCAGGTTGAGCCTTTGCCTACTGGAAGGGTGCTTCTCCCTACACACTCCTAATGAAAGTTTACAGCACTAATTCCCATTGTCGCAATGAGGTTACAAAGTTGCAATGACGTGCAGTAAATATTTTGTCAGCAGGACCTCATACATTTGCCGGATTTTCTTGTATGGAGACGTGTCGTCTAAGTAGTAGGGCCATGCAACGATTCAGCGCGAAATCGCGCCAACGTCGGCGCATTCCAGCTCGAACTAACGGGCCAACATCGGTCAACCCTGTTGGCTTAGGTCTGACTATTCAGCAGTGAGTGATGGCAGATCAGTCTCGGTTGTCAGTTCCTGGGTCATTTATCGCACGATCAGCCAAATATTGGATACGAAGAATTTCGCAGCATCGGTCCGACACCGACTGCCGGCTCGGGACCAGTAGAGTTCACTCACAAGAAAAGCCCGGAATGTCCTACGGCATTGACTAATTCGCCAATAGCGTGTTTTATATAGCCTATTTCAATATAAGGAAAAAAGAATACATCAAAACGTTTATTTATGGACACAAAAATTGAGTGTACAAACAATTAATTCAAGTAAAAATATGTCTCGTGGGAAATTAATTTCCTCAATTACAAACAAGACGCGAAGTGATGCACCCACAGAACTTCTACTTTACAAGCAGCGTTGGCAGTTCTGAATATTTTATTAACAAATAGGCAGAATACAACACGAGGAACAACAAAACAAATCAGATTACCAAGAGGGGTGTGAGTAATGCTTGAAAAGAAAACAGCTTTATGATTTGGCAGTGTCTGCACCATTGGCAATATGGATGATGAAACCACAAGTGATAACAGCCCTTGACAAAAACTTTCTTTCGATAGCTAAGAATACATTTAATTTAGCGAATAACGATCACCTATTAGGTTCTTCGACCATATTTGTTTCCTACCACATTAGGCAATTTTATGAGAATAATGTAGGTACCTCAATTTCTTAAGTTAATATAGCAAAACAAGAAAAAACGAAACATGCGCTTTCCGTTTCCCCAATGTCCAAGGCAGTGCGAACAAGGACTGACTCCGTGGATGTTGTAACCCACAGTAAAAAATAGCAATTGTACATGTCGTATATCTATATCTTGTTGATATCTATAAGGCGGCAGGATGCGTTAGCTATAATGTAAAAGGTGACTAGCGTCGACTGAAATTTATTGCAGTTTGACATACACTACAATGCACGTCCCACGAAACACAGGAACCACCCATTTATAAAATTTTGTAAGCTTCATGTATATGAAGTTTTTTTGTGTGCAACGTTTGGAAATTATAAAATAATAAAAAAAACGCAGACATATAAGAAACATAAAACACGTCCTGATTGCAGCTTAAACAATGATAACAAAAGGAAACAAATCTTTCTAGAAGAAACAACGATGATAACAACAATAGCAGCAATCAGAAAAAAAGAGAAGAGCTTGCGTTTGTGGAAGGCACAATTATTGTGGCAGATTTTTGCTGCATAGCATGGCTAGGTCACCGCAAACACCGACCAATGCGTCCTGAACGCGCGCCCACCAAGTACGTCGAATTTCGGTTGTATGGTCTAAGGAACGTAGACGCGCCTCCTGCAGACCTGGCAGCGAGAGACGCGGGTGCGGAGGTCGCCCGCCTTGAGCGTTTGCGGGTCCGGAGGGCGGAACATGTCGTTCCGCTCGATAGTGGCCAGCCAGTAGCTGTACGCGGTCGTGTAGTAGTTGCACCGTCCGTGACCGTGGCACTCGATGAAAGGATTCGGCCTGAAGTCCTCGAGGCATGAGCCGGGAGACACCAGGGGCTGGCCGCTGCCTTCTGCTCCGGAATCGGTGTTCTAGGGTGGGAAACACAAATAATTTAGGGTTGGACGATTAAAGAAACCACAAAAGACTCATGAAGCGTTCTTTCATTGAAGTGACTTTGTAGCCACGACCTAGCTATAGGGTCCGAAGTTTACCCTGAAGTCCCATTCACACAGCAGCGTTATTTTACGTTTGCTTACGTTACATTATGAGTCATTGGGTCATACGCTTTGTACGCCACGTGAAAATCTACTCCTTGAATAGGTTGCCACGCTTTATACGAACCACGAATTTTCCGGTGACTCTCGACGTAAGCAGACGTAAGATCCCGTAACATAACGCAACGTAAGCCAAAGGTACTGTGCCGACAAGCCTTAACTTTTATTCGAAGAGTCTAGGCGTCATAAAAGTAGACGTCAAGTTCATGATTTGTCTTCTGGAGAGACAAGCGTTTGTGACAAAACAAAAGAAGCCATGCTACACAATGATAATTCTCACCTTTTGACACACCAAAATAGTTCCTTATGAACAGTATACGCAGATTTACAAATTCGACATAACAACATGTCGGTGACAAATGTTACCTACCATAAAGAAACTGTATCCAGTCCAAATGCCATCCCAGCCTTGAGGACACTCTGGCACTTCCAGAGTTTGGCTGTGTATGGCTATGACCTGTAAATACATCCCCAGTAAGGATAAGAGAAAAAGACCCGACCATTTCAAGTTTGACGCTGTGTTAAGCAAATATAGCGAGCATCTTAAAGTAAGCTCAAATTGCCAGGCATTGAGAAAAAATAAATCTGCCATGCGTGTAGGAATGGGCCAGTTTCTTGAAGTTTCTCAAACCTGAGTGGGGGACTCGCAGACACTGCATCGGCTGATGAATTTCTGGATATCTCGTCCCACAATTGGTGTCATTGCCATCGGCATTGGTTCAGGAGTGCTCAGCCAGTAGCTGTAGTCGTTTCTCGAAGCAAAATTGCACACATTGTTCAAACTGCAGAACAGGAACGGCATGGTGCTGAAGCGCCGAAGACAGCTACCGGCGCTTCCTGAAATCAGCAAAAATACAGGGACATGAGGGTACATTTACTGGTATTGGGAAAGATCAGCCATATTATAACATTATTGGGAAATTCTTGTATTTATGTTTGAATGGCATTACAGTGTTTTTATGTGAATATTGATCTCGTGATTCTGTCTAAATCAGTACCCTGTGGAGAACATTCAAAATATAATGCAGTACACCTAAATAACAACACTTTTTAGTACTCTAGGTTTTAACTCAGAACGTAAATAAATATTAAAATCAGGAAACCCACAACTAGGAACTGTTTTAGTGTAGACGCTTTTTTGAGAAACTCAAACATATTTTCAAAAACCGTTTTTTTTTTAAATTCCTGTATTACAGATAGCCTACGACAAGAGGATTGCCTACAGAAATGCTTCAAGGTAAATATAGGCAAACTTTATCGTCATGAAAATCACAAACATGTCTATCCCGCGCGCGCCCTCGCTTGTATGGGCAACCTATTTCATTCTTTGTACACTGTATCACTGTTTTTAACAGTTTGACGCTTAGGAACCGCAAGATGTGTTAGATATGTGTGATATGTTTGTTTGTTATCAAATCTACAGTTCTGCATAGTGCAATTTTGGCACTAAAATTGCAGCCTCTTTTGATAAAGCCGCACAAACCTTTTATGCGTAGGATATGTACAAGGCGTTTGAACGTAGAGTCAAACATATCCGCTAAATTTGGAAAGCAAACTATCACCCACCAAACTTAACAAATTTCACGTGAGTGGTGAAAGTGTAAAGGCCGGTTCACACAGCCCCGTTTTCTTACGTTACGTAACGTTAGCTTACGTTTGCTTAAAGACGGACGACCAGTTCGCGCTTTCCAGTTTTCCTCGGCTTCCTCCTTTCCCCCTTCTACCCAATCCACCGTTGCCTGTTTCCTCCTCCCCCGTGGTGAGGAGGATTTTCTGCCTTGCAGAATTTCGAGTCTGGTCGTCGGCCTTTAAGACGAGAGTCACCGGGACATCTGCACTTCACACGAAGCATAAAAAACAGTTTAAGGGAAAACTTTGCACGCTACATTTGAAGAACGGGTGTCCCTGTGAGTAATAACGTAGATCTAGAAAACGTAGGCAAACGCGCCCGTCTGAATGGGCCCTAAATCCATTTGGCGGGGGAGGGGGGAAAGAACGTATTCTACATTGAGAGTTGTGGCTCCACAATGCATATGTGCGAAAAAACAACAACAACAAAGAAACCTACTTCCCACCAAAAATGTTATTTGCATTAAAAATACTCCATCAGCACAAAATTTACAAAGTCGTGCCTGATTCTCAGACTGCAGGCACGAACGCAACATTTACGCGAGTGAAGATTATTTTAAAAGTAAGGAGAATTTAAACGTACCCAAGTCTTGGCCGTGCGCTTTCTCATCTCCTAGGATGTACAGGAGAGAGTAGCCCTCCCAGAGGTTGTACGTTCCTCTCGGGCACTGCGGAACCCGCGATGTCTGGCTGTGCCTCGTGAAGAAGTAACCCCGGGATTTGGCCGGACCTCCTGGAGGTCCTCTGTTGCCAGGGCGACCTGGTGTTCCGATTGTTCCAGGGTATCCCGGAAGACCTGCGTTGCCAAAAATCTTTTTAAGTGAAGCACCTCCGTGGCGCATACGTGACACCCCAAGAAAGGTGTTTCTATAACTTAATGCAAGCAGGAATACAAAAAAAGACGAGTGTTTTCTGTTAATTGAAGTTAAAATGTTAAAGTGGCTAATCATAGCTTGACATGACTGAACCTAAGACAGGGGAGGAAAAGATACACGTAAAATGAGAGACACACAGTCTCTGAAGACGAAAGAGACTGCGCGTGGTGTTCCTCTTTTCAAATGTCTTCACTTTCTTTCCCAGTCTCAGGTTCAGTTACGTCAAGTATTCACCATCTCGCTGCGCGGTACGTCTTCTTTCTAGCCTCTAGATTACTTCTTATTATCTTTCGCGTGTGATCTAAAAATCATTTAAAATTTGTTTGTTTTGTTTCTTTGTTTTTGGTGATCTTGAATACGAGGATCTGATTTCCATTCATGGCGTGAATTCAAGTGATTATCGGAATAGAAAATAGGCAGTACAATTATTTTCTATAAATCGAAATGCAGGTTGATGAAGGGACGTGCACTGTTTTGTTGAAAACATTACCGGGATCATATAAGGGAGCAACAATAATTGAGAATCTAGAAATTAACTCTTTTGATCTATGATTATGATTTTATGCATGCTTAATATCAATATGTGTGACGGTATGTACAACGTACTGAGGAACAAAAATATGTTTGTGTGTGTGTAGGTATTGTGAAATAAATTGGTGATCAGATAAATAGGCATGTCGAAGGGGTACGAAAACGGAATTCTAGAGCTCATTTCTTTGCTTCAACATGACGTAGGTCGCAGTAGAACCTTAGAAACATCAATATTTTGATAAAAAATGGAAGAAAAAATATCTTAAAGTGAACTAAACAGAACCAAAAACTACCTGGTTGTTGATTATGAAGCTTCAATGGAATGTCGTGACGGCATCGGCCTCGACGGCAGCGCCATTATATGGGAAGTAAGGTCACTAGTACTGATAACCTAGGCCAGAACGTAATACCAAAGGTTTGGTGAAGAAAGCCAAAGCCGAGTTGGCCACCTTGGATTCACTCTGCCAGCCAATCGCTTCCACTAATTGTTTGACGTAGCTAACGTCAGGGGATGATGAACTATGTTTTTCAAGATGGCGCGCGCTACTTTCAACGTCGTTCTCGCCGAGAGACGCCGACCTCTCGAAGTGACCAGGGTTTACGTTGCAGAGCTGTGACGGTATCCGCTTCTGTGCGCGGTAGTTTCTGTGTGTAAGAATTCAGCGATCGTCTCGCCGTCCAACTTAGTCGCCATCGACGTGCCAAGTGCGTAAGCCTCGTTGGACGAGACTGACGAAAGCGCTGCCGACCCCTTCTCTTCATTCGTTTAGAGTTCGCCATTGAGACCAGTCGCGTTGCGAAATCGTGGCGGTGCGAGCGTTTTTTTTTGTGGTAGTTTTTGTGTGACAATGTGAAAATTGTACAGTCGTGTTCCTGTGCTCTGTGCTTTTGCTTGGAAAATCGCGTCCCGTCGAGACCAGCGCAAGCTTCCTCAACGCCGATGCCTTCCCTTCGTTCGTTTAGTGTTCGCTCTTGTGAGAAGGAATGTCGCGAAATCGTCGTGGTGTACGCGTTTCTTCGCGGTGGCTCGACAATCCTGCGGTCGCACCACTGTCAATGCGATAAGCTGCGTGAAATACTCGAGTGATGCCACCGCCTTGCTGCCTCACCAGACCCGACCTACTTCCAAGACAGTAGGCCACCTTGGCTAGCAAAATAATGACACAAAAGTCAATAAAATAAAATATGGGGTGATCATAATATTGCGATACAATATCATTCACAATAACGTTGGAATTCTAGTGAAATATGAGTGAGAAAGGCGGCGTAATCACGATCTTATTCATACTTCCCCTTGCACAAAGCGGATACTTCGAACTTACCATTGTCTCCGTCGTCCCCTGGAAGTCCCTTCGGACCGAAGTATCCCGGGGCGCCCGGGAACCCTGGGGGACCGATGTCTCCCGATTCTCCGGGAAAGCCGTCCCTACCGGGCAGGCCCACTTCTCCGGGCCGCCCCCTTGGGCCGTCCAGTCCGTCTTCTCCAGGATCTCCTTGCTCGCCTTTCAACCGGAGTTCCGCCGCCACTGGAGCACGGTCTCCGCGCTCTCCCTTGACACCTTTTGGTCACAAGAAAAATAGTGCGATGATGGACACGTCATACATGTGAGAGAAATATTATGTCTCCTTTACAAACAGCAATAAATGGCACATAGTTGCATCTTTTTTTTTTTGTTCTTAACTGCACAATCATGAGCACAAAGGCATACTTGAGTGCTGAAAGTATTATGTTCATAGTTCAATCATTCTGATGAAGTATTTTCTGGGAATGTACCGGGGTGATTTGACCAGAGGCAATAAAATTGTATTTATACTTTCTACACATTCAGAAAGCTGGCTAGAGGATGTTTAAACAATCAAGGAGAGACTTGAAAGCAGACCTAAGATAATTAAACACCCCAGTGAATCCTTGGAGGGGTAGCCAATGTTTCGCTCAGAGAATCCTAACCTCTGAAATGGCATTTTCTTGCAAAATATCGGCTAGCGTTCGGACATTTCAGTGATCTTGCTTCTCGTTCGGTCTGTGTAAAAATCGCCTTGTTGAGAAGTAGCATAAGCATCAGTGTCGTTTCATTAGTGGACAGTTGTTGATTTGTGTGCTTTGGCATCTCGTGTAAGTCGTAGAGTATTTGTAATACTCTACAAGTCTATTGCACATTGTAGCAACCTAAGGGTGTAATATTTATTTGCTCTTATTCTGCAGTTCATAATGGCCGTATATG
Organism: Ixodes ricinus; assembly: GCA_037355805.1. Classification (NCBI taxonomy): domain Eukaryota; kingdom Metazoa; phylum Arthropoda; class Arachnida; order Ixodida; family Ixodidae; genus Ixodes; species Ixodes ricinus. Next base: position 170,483 of record JAZHYW010006929.1, read on the forward strand.
TACCCACCGGGGAAACCGGGAGCGCCTTGTTTGCCTGGAATTCCAGGGAGGCCGTCGTCCCCACGTTCTCCCTTGACTCCAGGAAATCCTGGCAGTCCGATTTCTCCGGGATAGCCTCTTTCACCCTTTGGACCATATTGACCGTTGTTGCCCTAAAATAAATAGCAAAAATAACATTATGCCCTTATTTTTATGGCATTACGTCTGCCCATGAAAAAAAAAACAGGTTTGTGTAAGAAGATACAATGAAAAGACGTCAAAGTTCACAGATAAACAAGCAGGAGTCGATTCAGGAGATATATTACTTAGTATTTACTCAGTCTGTCTCTTAACAAAAGTTGGCGTGCTAGCATGATGCGTTCTAGTATTTAATTAATATAGTGCTTTGAAGGGGCTTAGAGCGATAGTTTATATCTATTTGACCACGAGTCCCTAGCAGTTCAGTTATTGTTCACATCATAAAACAATGCGACCACGTTCTTATCATGCAGGAAAACGTCTCACGTGTGGTTGTCACGCTGCAATTGTAAAAAAAAAAATATTACCAGTGTTTGGGTAAGCACAGAGAATAAATAACGGACAGGAAAAAAGTCAAATATCTGTATTGGCGAGGTTTTCTTTTACTTCCCTTCATAATGTTTAATATTGTCTTGTTCAATAACAATCCAATCTTGTAATAAAATATTAATTCAACCGCAAAAAAAAATATTTAAATTTTGGTGTCCAGCTGATTAGGTAACTGGGACTGAAGGGGACATGGCTGACAAAGCCTATGGGCTAGCTTTCTCACACACTGTACCGTGACACCATTCACGTTCTGACAGTTGTAGATGGCTAAAATGAACCTTTTTGACATGAATATCATCAAAGTTCCAAAAGCGAAATATGCGTTGCATTAAAAAAAGTGGTCTGCATACCCTCAAACCATCAATTCCCGGAAGTCCAGGAACGGAGGGACCAGGGTAGCCAGGGTTACCCCGGGTCCCTTCGGTCCTGGCAGGCCTGGAAAGCCGGACTCTCCAGGAGAACCATCCCTACCATCGAGGCCTAGGATGGAGTACGAAACACCCATTATAAATTGACGCTTGAGCTAGTTCAAATTCATTTGAAAGTTAATACAGTTAGGCAGGCTCATAGTGGTAACTGTGGCTAGCCGACAGCGGAATTCTTGTGCATATGACAGAACGAAAATTAAGAGACCTGGGCACAAAATGCGTGAAACTGCAATGTAGCAAGCCTGGGAACATCATCATAAGTTTAGACGAATAAAACATCTAAACTATCACAACTGTTTCTTTGAATCACAATATAGATTTCGGAATGGGCTATCATTTACTACATAACTGACTGAGCTATATCATGACTTGGTCACGGGTTTTGACAAAGGCGAACAGATTGTTTTTCTTACATTATAAAAACGCGTTCGATACGGTATTACACGCACTATTATTATACACAAATTAAGCTGCCTAAACACTGACACGGCTATTTTAAAGTGAATACAAGCGTATCTATTATCACGTTATCAATGTGTTGTTTCAAAACAGTAAAACTTCGAATACTGATGAGTTAATATCCGGAGTACTGCAAGGCTCTGTTGGGACCCTTGTCACTTTTAATATTTGTTAATGAAATTAATGATGGTGTAAATTCACGGGTACGTTTGTTTGCGGATTATTGTGTTGTTAACACGGGCATAACAAATCAGGTGATTTCCAGACGGGTGCAGGGTAACTTGAACCGAATAGAACAATGGTGTAAAAAGTGGAAGGTGGAACTAAATGTAAAAAAATGTGTCTATATTAGTTTCACCCGTAAAACGAAAACAAAAGTTGAAACATGTTATTAACTAAATAAAGTAACCGTACCATTAGAAAAAAGATTAAATATCTAGGCGTCTCACGGACTCCACTTGGAATGTACATATTGACGATGTTGTTATGTTGGCCGGAAAAGCTCTTGTAATTTTAAACTGAAATGTAAAGAATTAATCTAAAGCTATCAAAGAGCTCGCCTATCTCTCGTATTTGCGACCAGTTTTAAAGTACGCCTGTATCGTCTGGGATCCTTCTCAGCAAAACGACATTGTTGCACTAGAAAAAATTCAGAGTGGTGCTGCTCATTTCGTTCTGGTGCGGTATGACCGTTTTGCGACTGTAACCGACATGATTAAAGGATTGAGATGGTTTACGTTGACACTAGGACGAAGAAATTGGCGCTTTAAGTTTTCATAGATTATATATATCACAATATAACTGGCATTAATAGCTATTCTTACTTATTAACTCCAAATTATATCTCCCAAAGAAAAGACCAAGCAGTAAGATAAGAGAACACCGCACTAAAACTGAATTGGGCAAAACCTCTTTTTTTTGGTTAAAACTATTAAGGGGTGGATTGCCTTGCCCAGTGAGATTATGTGGTGCCGCACATTCAGAAATGTTTTTTTTCTCAAGTATATTCACCCTCTCCGAGAATGCCTGATGGCGCTGCAGGGTCATGGTGAATAAAGGATAAAGATTAAGAGCGCTTTCATGATAAGGTGTAAACCAGAACTTGCTGACCGCGTTTCCTAGAGAACATTTCTAAAATTTGCTTCATGGGCAATTTCGAAGCTGCTTTATGTGTACGTCGACATCTATGACCGTGAAGAATTATAATTTTTAAAGACCTGTCAACTTAAAGAGGAATGCGATTGTTACGATAATCAAATAACGAATCATTTTAAAATGCTAGTTTAATATGCTCCCCTTAATTTGTGACTTTATATGAATACTTCATGCATTGAATTGATCAACTGAGAATCGAGTATGAATTATTATGAAGCATATAGCTTGTTGTTCGCCGTTTGGAGCGTCTATTTTTCGCCACCCTTCACATATCCAGAAACCCTACCTTTGCGCAATCTATGAGGGCAGATCCTAGTAGTTTACTTCCAAGACCACTTATTGTCACCTTGAGATCCTGGGAAACCGTCGTCTCCTTGTGCTCCCTTGGGGCCCATTGTGGTGAAACCGGGGTAGCCTTTGGGTCCATTGTAACCCGGTTGGCCAGGATCTCCCGCCTCTCCTTTTGGGCCGGGAATTCCGGGCAGTCCCTGATATCCGGGGTCACCTTCCTCTCCCTTCAGACCAGGGTATATGTCTGGAAACGTGGACGATGTCTTCAGGTGGTGTTCAGAGAATTGAGAGGAGAGTGTCAGGTGACTGACTCTTACCAAAGGCAGGTGCACCTTCTAGTCCAGGAAGCCCAGCGGCTCCGGGATATCCTGAAAAAGAAATTTCAAGTAGTTATTTGTAACCTTCCCAGAATCGAATATCGCCCGCTAAGTTTAACATCTGCAATCCCAAAGCCACAGTGAATTTTCGTGCTATGACCAATGCAATATTTTGAATGCACCTACCACATGTAAGGTGGATGCTACGGGATAGAAATAATAAAGTCGCTTGTATAATGCATTACATTTTAAGTTATAAAAAACGACGTCGTTTTCTTCTTTTTTTGTTGAAGAGCAAGCAAGCAAGCACCTTTTATTGCATTTTGGAGGGACGAATGAGCAGGGTACAGGTAATATATTCACTTTTTGGGAAATGGAATGGTTGTTTACAGCGCGTGCTCGTGGCGAGATCCAAGATCAAGACCTTGGTGGAGTGAAATGCGCCTTGCGCACGAAGCAGCTTCTAACACATCGAGGGCAGCTGTTGAATACTACCTAGTCAGTCGTACATCTTTCAAGGAACGACTACACCGCTAATAAGGGTTCACCTTGTCCCGTTATGTACGCTTGCACGCAAAAAAAAATGCCCTGAAAAGTTTATGAACGCATGCTCACCACGTCTTCACCCTTAAACAAAGTTTCTACAAGCAGCAGCGCCATCTTGCACTTCTAGGGCTTGAGGCGTTGCAGACTTTCCCTTCGCCAACCGCCTAAGTGGGCGATATTGTGCAGTCAAGGGTAGAGGGGCCGCAGTAAGAAGTTACGGATGCAACGTGGAGTGCAGTTGTGGTGCTGCTGTCAGCTTTGAGGTCTTATTATGAAGATACTCATGCTTAGACATGAGCCATGGGAACACTCTCGGCCGCTGAGAGAAGCAAACGATCGCCGCACTTCGTCCTTCTAGCCGACCATGTCGTAGGATTCCCGAGGCTGAAATCTCACAAGAGGCTTTCAAACTATACTTGACTTTCTTTCATTATTTAATCAATATATACAGCAAATTATATTTAGAAACAAGACTTGAAGAGCTACGAGTTTTCCTGTACCTCTTTCCTTAGAATTTCATCGATGCCGTGACTTATGCTTGTTTTTTGACGAAGGTACACAGTATGAGCCACAAGAAGGCTGAACCAGGGCGACAAAATTTACTAATAAGAAGTGGGAATTTTTGTGCCTGCTTTTGAAAACCCTTCCCCAAAAACACTGCTCTAAAAAAAAAAACAACGTTGGCGAAGGTTGTATTTTTATCTAGTCCATACTACATTTGTTATTTTTCTTGCACTTTATATGCTCTGACTCGCAAAGCGGTAGCCCAAAGGGCGAAGTTGTGCGAAGGGCACCTTTAGGACCGGGTCTTCCGGGTGCTCCAGGGAGGCCATCCACGCCCGGCTCTCCGAGGGCCCCCTTGGGTCCAGGGAAGCCTGGAAATCCGTCGTCTCCGGGGAGACCCGCCTGGCCCGGAATCCCTGGCCTTCCTGGTTCTCCCCTGTCGCCCTTGCTGACCTCTGACGTTGGGAGGCCTGGAAGCAGTAAGCATTGTAGGTTGTTAAAAAAAAAAAAACTAAGATGGGTTGCTTTTTATTTTTACGTGAGACAAAAAATCTGTTAAATGTACAAAAGTGCCAAGACAATTAAAATTAACTGTTGGGCTATTTGGGTAAACATCTTAAATACAAGCGCTTGTCCTGTTCGTATCTTTGTTCTGTCCTTGTCCTTTGCGGCTTTGTATTTAAGATAAAAAGTGCCGAGACATTGTTTGCGCGAGCAAGCGATTGCCAGTTTTTACTGTTTTATCTTACACCTGAACGACTGTCATAGAAATTACTAATGTGGCGAAAAGTCTGCACTCAGGGTAGGAACCTAAGCGGTAAAATTTTGGCTCATCAATTTTTGTTTAAATACAACACAGAAAAGAGCCAATGTCATGCTCGCGCTGACATTGTTGTTCTTGTGTATACACTCCTCGCGAATAGTGTTGACTGCGCTCTGTGTGATAACAGTGCTCGCTACACGACACCATGAACCTGAAATCGGCGCAAAAGTGTCGTGTGTTTGGTGCACTAGGTGAGATTTTTATTCTGCATGAGGAATCCATTTGAATATTGCACTGCATGTCCTATTCTAAAATCAAGTGTACAATAAATCAAACAAATTTGTAAGAAGGATAAATAAATACGTATGGTATTTAAGGTTGTTGGTTAAATATGCATGATTCTTTTTGTGAAAAAAATAAGTGCGTTTCAAAATTTCATAATTGTTCAAGATGTATTAAATATATAATATTTCTAATATTCAAAGTTTAAAGATTGTGCTACCAGAACTTAATTACATGTTGTTAAAAAAGCAGAAATATTTTGTGGCATAAACGATCATTAAGAAACCTTAAAAAGATACTGCCATGGATGTATAAATTTATTGCGTTGTGGGAAGGAAAAATGAACGAACGGATATGTGTTTGGTGCAAAGAAGAAGGGGCTTGGGATAATATGCTGCATTCCATATAGTTTTTTATATTTAAAACATACATAATAATTCTAACAGAGAAAACAAAATAAAAATTAGGAAACAAATTTGGGATTCTTATAGACACGAGCTTAAGCCATAAGAAAACTCTTCCAAAGGTAACTGATGAAATAACGTTGAAAGTAAGTAAACCTAATTTAATAAGTTCCTTGACTTTTGAAGGGTGGTTCTTAAACAAAAAGTGCCTGGACTGTGCTGAGTCGAGGTGACGTTGCCAGTATTATCTGAAGACTCGCTCGTATTTCACAACAAAATATAACCTCCATAGAAATGCATTAAATCCGCTAAGACCTAATGTTATATCTCGTCCTTCATAAAGTATAGCCAAAAAAATTAAGAATAATCGTACGGATATTTAGAAAGTGAAAAGTATGCCTCCCTTAAAAATTCGGGACATCTTGCTTCACTTAAGAGGAATAGCTCCACGCGTGCAGTACATAAAAAAGCCCTGGGGTCTGTAATGTCCATTGTTCAGTAGTGTAGTACACACAAACTCATGCCACTACGCCAGTTTGTATAGAACAAGTACTAGTGCTTGCCTTTGTTCCGCGTGCGCCTGTATGCGTTAGCACACTCGGCTGAATTCCGAGTTCATTGTCATCATTTCGATTCAAACATAGTGTCTACATTATCTTCCCGTGTAACTACAATGTAGCTAAAAGTCCCTGTCTGTTTCTCGCGGTGAAGCCAGTAGGACTTATATTTTCTTATACAGATTTCTTTCATTTCTCTAATGAAATTGTTCACAACCAAGCATACAAAAGTAAGTAATCCCCTGGGGACCATAGCCTTCCTCTAAAGTCTGGACCCACGTAACTACCCACGGGTTCAAATAGGATCCATCTGAAGTTATGCTAGGAACGTTAATGCATCTCTGAACTTTCCGTTCAATATTTTGGGCCCATTGGCAATCATCTTGTAAGGCTGTCAGGATAAACACAGTTGTGGAAACACTAGATGAAGTACATGATGGGCGTTATGGGCGTTACCAGGGAATCCGGGCTCTCCGAGCTCTCCTTTGAGTCCAGGAAGACCATCGGGCCCAGCGGGCCCAGCCGGTCCTGGCTGACCAGGTGGTCCGGGAAGACCGGGGCGGCCGGGGAACCCTTCGTCACCCTGCAATGTATTTTTATTATCCGTTTAGTGATTCAGAGTGCGGAAATAGCCCTTAATTAAGACAAGAAACAATCACCTTTCACCAAGATCACGCTTCCAACATCCCAAACTATCTAAGTATAACGGCACGAAAAAAAAAAGGTCTAAACCAGGGTCCATTAAGAGTTAAAATTTCAGAAATGTTTTGATGGGGCGCTGCTGAGTAGATCTTACAACGCATCAACAATTACTTAAAAAACTAACCCCAATTAAATTTAAGATATTCAATGTCAGCTTCTAATATTATTATTATTATTATTAGTATTAATACATTTTTAAATTATTATTTACTTTCTGGGCGCCGAACATGGTAATATTACTGTATACCACAGGTTTCGCACGTTCTACCTATTTTAAGCTTTCCGGTTAATGGTGGCGACTGTTCACCCTCAGATTTCAATCTGGTATTTATTGTAATACAAAATTATAAACAAAATTTAAGTTTTGGCGTATTGCAAGATAACGCCGAAACGAAAGCCCCGTTCATCTTACAATAATCTACATTAAAAGAAAACATTTCTAAAGGGGGCAAATAAAAGTGGCACTTAGTTATGGTTGTCAAGGTTGCATGTATATTGGTAAAGTTGCGTATAATTTAGTTTTTATTTAGAGATAGGGCTGTGAGTTACCCTTGAAAAAGAAGATTTGATGAGCATACAAAACATTATAAATTATTACGAAAGCGAAATAATGTATAAACCATAGTGCATTTCGCGACATCTCTATATTTAGCCAAATAAATAAGTAAATCTTCAGAGTGTCGGTTAATCGGAAGCTACTTAAAATGATGCATTTTTTCACTGCGTCGTCTTTTACCGAGCATTGCACTCAAAGATAACCTGAATGTGTGCTGTTGGTGTATAGATAAGACATACGACACATTAATTGGCATAGAGAAGACATACGACATATTAATTGGCACAAACCAAACAATACCAAAAATCATTATAAGATATTGCTCATGAAAGGTCATTTTGATATACAATTCGAAAAGCTCTTCAGGATATCACATCCCTTGAGGGCATTCGTGTGAACCTGTGACTGCCATCTAAGATGGCAGGAATTGTTGACGCCCATGTCGGCTCTATGATGGTCGGGTTCTTCAACAACTCATGCTAATTCGCCACAGCACTAGTGAAGGTACACACACTACAATGCCGTCTTGCGAAGTGTTTGGCATGCACTTAAATTATCTCAACACGATTAGATTTTTAGCTATGCTTGCACAGGCAAGGGAGGTACTAAGGCCGCGCTCAAGTGTCGAATGCTTTACAGGCACCTTCGCGTGACTTGAAAGGTCACAGGTGCCGTCAGGTCTAATTTGTGTGGAAAATGAAGATAATGTCTTGAGTGAGTAACTTATGCTACAACTTGCCTTGCTTCCGGGTACGCCCGGAAAACCTGGCCTTCCATCTTCTCCTTCAATTCCAGGCAGTCCAGGAACTCCAGGACGACCATCAAATCCGGGGGCTCCAGGAAATCCTTCCTCACCGGATATGCCCTTCGGTCCTGGCAAAGAAGTTTTATTTATATTTTCAGATTAATTAACTGGTGTGAATTCATGCTTTTATTTCATAACTGTGTGTTCGTATTACTTAATATTGATTATGCAAATTTCTGTTTTTTGTCTTACTTTTTGTTGTCTAACAACTATTTTTAGTTGTTTTTTTTGCGTCTTTGTGCACCACCAGTCTCCAAAAATTTGTCATAGCAGTCATTGAAAGTATTATTGTCAGGTGAATTGACTGAATACGTCAGCCAGAACAAATGCTGCACCATAATGACTAATTTATACTTGGCAATCCACATGATAATCTGTGCCTTTTTCCCGACTAAACGCGCCTTTTGCTTCTGCGTTGCGCATTGCAACCACCCGGGTCGCGATGCTGGTCAGTAATAAACTCACAGATAATGCCACTTGATCTTTCTGCGAGTGTCGACCTCGTCATCGTGTGCCTTTTTCGTTTCTTCTAATTCATCACACAAACAAATGAGAATGCATGCATACACCTTGTATATTTGCTAAAGTGAAGGATTGCAAATAAGAAAATATATTTTTAATGCAAAAACCTATGCGCATATTTGTCATGATTCTAAGAAATGACATAAAATGAAGTTGAAGGGGCAAGAAGGAAGAAGATGATTCCACATGAGACCACGATGTTAGAGGAGGAAAAATAAAAGAAAAGGGATGGCGACGCAGGGATAATCGAAGACAGACCGGGAGGAAGCGGCGGATGGGGTCCATGGTTACGTTCCAGGATGCGCCCGACCCTTGCTGTGCACAAGCTGTCGCGGCGAGAGTTCCACACTCCCCTTCAGACGCCTAGGAGACAAGGGCCTTCGCTGCCTTGGGCAAGTCGCTTCGGTTCATCGACGCAACGAACTCAAACTGTAAGGCCTGCTCCGAACAGCTTCATTTCTTGGAACTGTAGATGTGCTTAAGCGTGTGTGTATTATTTCCCCTTTTACTGTGTACATACTCTCTTGCTTTCCGTTATATCTTCCTCTTCCTTTTGTAAATATAATGGGTTGTAAATTATTCGTTTTCGGCCTCACCTCTATCGCATTTACAACGTCACCGGCCGAACCGTGACAATATTTTTATAAATAGGTTTCTAGTTTTTCTTTCTAATATATTTGCTAATCCATATAAGTAAACAGTAATTACACTTTTGTCATGCAAGAATCACTTTAGCAGAGATTACCTGTTTTTTTTAACTCAGCCAACTTGTTTAACGAAGCGTATATAAATTACTACGGTATCAAATAAAAAGATAAAGGAGATGCCTTCACTTCATAATATTTTAAATATATACTGTATAATATAATAGAATATAACAATTCGAAATTGCTGACTATTGTAAAAGTTTCATGAGTCAGATTTCGCGCGGGCTATCTTTTGGAAGTTAGTGTCATGCTTCAGAGTGTGCCAAGGGCAGTGCTGGGTCAAACAATCTTGTAAAATGCAGTGGCGGAATTCGGCATTACTGTTCTCGATCGATTGTATACAATGCCTGAGTAGAGTGAATAATAAAAAAAAATGTTTCACCTTCTCTACCCATGTCACCCATTTCTCCTTTGAAACCTGGTAGTCCATTTCGTCCTGGGTATCCAGGCTGTCCTTTCTCGCCCTTAGGACCCTCTGGAGCACCGAGAGCTTTTCCGGGCTCTCCAGCAAGACCCTTCGGACCAGGAAGACCAGGGAATCCCGGTTGTCCGGGTTGTCCCTCGAGTCCTGAAAATGACAAAAGAAAACTGTCTTACGACAAAATAATGGAGTAATTTCAATATCTATATTAATTTAATTAATAACTGACAGCCATTCCTTGAGATGATAGTGATGCCATCGGAGGGGAGGGGGGGGTTCGTTCGTTTGTTTTTATAGCGAGCAACATATTAAGTCTTGTACGGAAAAGCGACACCACCGCTACCATCGGAAGTTCCTTAGGGTCGTCAAAGACAAATATATTAGGCTAATGCAAAGCGGTAGGTTTGAGTTTAGATTAACTATTGGCACCACCGTACTTTGTGGCTTGACCAGCTTTATAACTGGGATGAAAGGTACGATTTGGTCGTTCCGTTATGATTGCATCCACCATTCGAGAGCGCTCCTGCACGATCGGACTTCGTCCGTCCACTGAATTGGCTATTATGCGAAGTTGAGTGTTTGGCGTCCGCGGTAAGGAGTGTTAAACCAGCGGCAGACTGTGTGCACTGGGACCTTAGTCTTCTGAACAAGAAAACACTTCACCGACTGCCTCCGGCTTCGAAAAGTGCCGGGGTTCAATTGCACCCTCGTCCTCCGCTGTAGGGGAGTCGTCGTTCCATGGTTATCTCAGGAGCAGCGCCGTAGAGATCGGCTACTTTTGTGTTTTTTTCTTCAATCCTATGAGCTCTTCTGCTTTTTTTTTTGTTCACAAAATATACTGTACATTGTATTAGCGATGCAGCGATTATTCTGTTTGCCAATAAAGATTAATTTTTTTTCGAACCCTCTTAAAAAGTTGATTTCTGTCCGGAGCTGAAATAACTTCCAAGCATAACATAGTTTTAAACGGTGTATTTAAACTTGTCATTAAGCGTGTAAAAAATGGAACCTAAAATCCGGTACACATAACTAAATGTGACGAATAAGTAATAAATTTGAAGTATCCTTCCCTCAAAAAGGAAAACAAAATTGTTTATTTTTTATACAAAAAGCTTACCAAACGTTTAAGGCCGCAGAACATCAGGAACAACTAAAGTAGTATAAATTGAGTGAACGAATATAGGTCCAAGAACCACGCAACAATATTTACCTACTTCACCCGGGGCCCCATCGTCCCCACGACCACCGGTCGTGGCCCTGTCTCCCCTCTGTCCAGGTAGACCGGGATATCCTGCATTGCCCCGTTCTCCCGCAGCTCCCGGCCTCCCGGGGAGTCCTGGAAACCCTGACCTTCCTGCATTGCCCTTGTCTCCTGTTGAACAAAAAAATACATTGATGTCGCGGTTGTACCCGTGCAATCCAGGCTGTCAAAGTCACCAGTGTCGTAAGTTCCATTAATTGTAAGTATCCTGTGTACGTTTAAACAGCCGGAAATCAGCCAGCCCCATTGGGCGTCTCGCGACTCAGCTGTAAATAATAAAGTTTGCCAATGCAGCACCCCTGTTAGTCTGGGGTTTTTAACGTGCATCATGCAGTAGTCATACACGACCATACGTTGGTACGAAAATCATCCAGCTCAAAACGGGCAGGGATAGGAACTGAACCCAGGATCCCTGGGTTCTGAAGCACGAGCTTCGGCTCTGTACGCGCTGCGAGCTGCAGTAAGTTAACACACAACACTCTAAGAAATGCCCGCGCGTCTACTTACCCGCAAAGCACTCGAAGAGCCAATCTCTGCGATCTACGAAATCAGCTCAGCGAATGATGAGGCGGAACATCTGTTTAGACCTCAAAATTAAGTCTGCGCTGTGGCATTACGTAATGCAAGCATGACGCTTTGCATTGCGTAATGCCACAGCGCAGACTTCATTTTTAGGTCATAAGCGGATGTTCCGCCTCACCATCCGCTGAGCTGAGTTCCTAGATCGCAAAGATTGGCTCTTTGAGTGTTTTGTAGGTAAGTACACGCGCAGGCATTTCTTAGAGTGAAGGTCACCTACACCCCACAGGCTATAGAGGTACAGAGGTAGAATGTGTAAATGTACCTTTGAGTCCAGGGAATCCGGGGAAACCAGATTCACCAGGGAATCCATCAAGGCCTGGTAGACCCTGGTCACCAATTTCTCCCTTCTCTCCTAAAAATGTTGAAAGATAGAAACGCGAAAGACACATTGTATTTAAAAATTTCAAATGTATGTATACCTTAAATTGACGAGACAACATAGGCAGATTACTGGGCATTACCTCGCGTGGAGTCACGGGCTGACTGCTTGATTCTTTACTTTAGATATGCCAAAAAACTACCGAGCCTTTGTGTTGGTGCACATTCGCCTGTTTAGTTAACGGCGGGAGAAACAATTAAAACCATTAAGTGCGTTAAATCAGGATGAGACAACTAAATTAAATTAGACATAGGTTAGTTCAAGATGATACGATAATCTATAAAATTAAATCTATCAAAACCAGATAAAGCAACAGAATTATGCACATGACACAGACAAGACAGAACTATTAAAATGCCACTATCCCATAAAGCTTTGCTCGATTTTCAGGACACACGAGAAGCTTGAAATATAAGAGATAATGTCATTACATCAAAATTAAAGATGCCACACAGAATAAAAAATTATATATACAGTTTAATCGAAATAAATTTAGAGTGATAACTCATGATATGAAAAGCTGTACTTTTTTTTTTTTAATATGGTGTCGTGAGGCGATGTCACGCGAGTTGTATCCATTCGTTTCACTTTTTCTTTCATTAAATTGTTTGATATAATTGTTCCAAGCCTATCGTCCTTCACAAAGCTAAATTTACGAGATTCAGTCCTGTAGAAATTCAATCAGTGACAGTAGTTAGGGGCCAGCGTTTTCTCTTGTTAGGTAAAACACGTCCACCATCTACGACACCGAATGCACAAAAAAAAGGGGGGGGGGGGTGGAAATGACGGCAAGGTTGAAAAAAGATTTTTGTAATTTCTCGACGTAGACGTCTGTTACACTAGCATAATGCGGAAAAAAATAGATTTATTAAAAAATGTTTGCACTCTACAAAACAAAAGACCCACCAGGTATTCCCGGGAACCCGTCTCTTCCTGGGGTTCCTGGCTGTCCCTGCCTTCCTGGAATACCGTCGCGACCTCGTGCACCGGGTAACCCGTCGTCTCCGGGTAACCCTTTATCACCAGGAGTGCCAGGGAAGCCATCCGATCCACGGTATCCCTTGTCCCCTCGTTCACCTGCGAATGGGGCGATCACCAAAACCTCGTCACAATCTGGGCTATGAAAATTGTGCCCTAACTACATATAAATAAACGATCGGAATCTGGTTAATGTTGTTTTGTGAGAAATATTAGTTTGGTTGATTTTGTTGTTCGTTTCGGTTTTGAGTATACTCGCTATTGAAGTAGGTCTCTTACGTACGATGGTAAGGAAATATATTATTTTATTGAATAAAAACTGTCTTTTTGTTCTACGCGTTAACCTTTTGGGACGCTTATCATATCAAATGACTAGTTTCATTTTCGCCCTTACTTAGTTTGGAAACACGTTTCATTAAGACAAAAAAGAAACAAATTCTCGGTGGCCATAGCCATAGCACCCCTGAAGAAAAGGCCGAGTAGAACTCGAAACGTTGGGTCCCTGTTTAGGGCTTGGCTGGACGTCCTTTTTAATTATTGTTCATTTCCACCAAACAGATTTCTGCCAAATGCTCACGTTCAACGTATCATGTTTGGTGAATGGGGTCGTTCTTTTTACCTTCGAAAATATCTGCGTAATGGAAGTTACATAGGTTTTGTTCATACCTTTGTCTCCAGCGTAACCAGGCAGTCCAGGGAGACCATAAGTTCCTGGCCCAGCGTCTCCTCTGTCGCCCTTGATGCCCTTGGGTCCATCAAATCCAGCATAGCCTGGTTCTCCTACAAGAGTACACCTTTTTTGTTGCCAAAATGTCTCTTTCTATTTAAATATAGAACAGTATAAAGAAACGTAGGTCCAAATTGAAAAACAAAATGTCTGATTTCAACACACGTGCTCAAAAGTTAGTACAATCACAGTATATAATAATAATAAAATAATAATAATAATAATAATCAAGCTTTATTTCCATTTAAAGAAATGGTGGAGCACAAGGGAAAAAGCTTCAACAAGAAGCTTGACTGGCCCTCAGCCCCATCGGCAGCCATTGAACAAACACTTTTCGTGTAATGAAAAACAAAAAACAAAAACATAAATTGTCGAACAAATTAACTTCTATAAAGCGTTCCTAGAAATACGTCTGTACAAAATCATGATGAAATGATTCAAGAATAAAGTGCTGTAGAGCTATTTTCGTAGCAAATTAGGTTATTTGAAATTACGGACTTATTATTTTACTCAAGGCACAGTCACTTTTTTAACATTATAATTTCATGATACTGAAAAAAATTCATTTTTTATTATAATTTGGCTAATAGGCGACACTGTCACAAAATGCATTGCAGGATATACTAGGACCCCTCCAGCGCGTTGTACCATGTTGCACCACGTGACTAGAGTAGCTGCCGCGAATGCTATATACAAGTCGAGCGCTCGCCGGAGCGCTTGACTGGTGGAGCTCTCGAGCGCTCGCCGGAGAAAGACGCACGCTCCCGCGTTATGGACAAGTGTGATTACCACATTCCACGACACTGCTAGTGCGAACAAGCCATTGCCGGTTCCCTCCGTTTTTCGCTTGTTATTGAAGGGCTGTCATAAAAACTACTATACTGATAGAAAGCACTCAGTTGGAGTTCTAACCTAAGTGGTAAATTTGGATGACCGCCAATACCCATCCGAAGTATTATGCGAAAAGGTGCCGAAGCCGTGTTCACGCCAACAGTGTCGCGGACTGTAAGCATACGGCTCCATCACTTCGCGAATTGGGCACCAAGATACTTGTCAACTGCCACACATCCTCCTAGAAGATCCGAAAAGTTGCGCACTTACGTGAAAAAAAAAAAGTAACGACCCGACCGCCAGTTGAAAAATTACAGGAGGACACCTAAGACTGCTTAGCTGCAGGAATGCGAGAGCATTCCCACACGCAGATCATTCCTACAAGCAGCACGCCCCGCTGTCTACCGCAGAGGCCGGCCGCGCGGCGCGACATGTCTGAAAGCAGAGCGTAGAACACGTGATACAGTAGTGCCCAGAGAAAGGGAGGGGAGAGGGAATTTCCGGCTCCCCTCCCCGTCCGGCCACGCCTGACCGCCTGACACGTGACCCAAACGGAAGAGAGAGAGCGGCGGCCGCGCGCGCGCACCCTTCTCCCATTTGTTGGCGCTCGGGCCGCAGCGCCAGGAGAGGGCTTCTCTGTGGGGTGGCGTTCCTTGGAACTATGAGGCGTCGCAGCCAATGGCTCTTTAGGTGCCGTTTCGGTAAGCCAATGGGAGAATGGGAATTTCGGTAGCGTTTTTCGCGGTTACAGACGCCCCCGACTTCGCTCCACACTCTAAAAAAAGGCCGTGCGTTTTCTTTCCCGCAGAACTCGCGGACAGCTAATCACTGCTGTTTGCGGAATCAGCTCAGCGAATGACAATGCCGATGTTTAGACCAAAAAGCGAAGTCTACGATGTAGCATTACGCAATTCAAAACGTCACGCTTGCATTGCTTGATGCTACATCACTTCGCTTTTTCGTCTAAACATACGTTTCGGCATTGTCATTCGCTGAGCTGATTCCGCAAACAGTAGTGATTTGACGGTCTGCGTGTTCTGCGGAGAAAGAGGACTCACGGGCTTTCTGTTAGCGTGCATAGGAGAGTCAATGCTTTCGCATGAATAAACCTCGGATGAATGCACTTGCCCTTCTGGCCCTTGGAACCAGAGTATCCCGGAGGTCCCGCAACACCGGGAGCTCCCGCGGGGCCGGGAAATCCACGCTGTCCTTTGTTTCCAGGCAATCCCGTGGGGCCTGGCGGGCCGGTGCCTTTTCCCGTTCCAGGAACACCGCGTTGACCCTGGCGGGTCCATAGGGGTTACTCGCTTCAAGAGGAGTTCCCCTGGCTCATCATCGTACCCGTCAGTGAGTAATCCATACTAAGTTTCATGTTTAAATCCTACCGCAACCGACCATACCATACCATCCTGCATACCATCCTATGACGCTTCCAGTCAAGCAGTGCCAAAAGTGCATAGTCACGACGCTCCTCGCTTTTTTGTGTTTGCTATCAACGACTAAACCAATCACGTACGGGGTATTCTTTTTGCGCCTGATTGGTTCAGCCGGCAACAGCTTGCACGTTTCGCGCCGCTTGATTGGCTGCGTTGGACCATAGCGTCGGCGGCCAATCACCAATGCCGAAATATGAATGGCCACGGAGCCATAATGAGACGCTGGGTGCTCGCCACACCCTGCGTATCGCTAGCTGTCGTTGACTGTAATGTATTACGACATCTTATCTCACAAGATGGGCACGTATCTTTGTTTGGGACTTCCCACCAGTGTTGGGCAAAGTACAGGGTGTCACAAAAGAAAATGTACACGATCTTTTTTACCGCAAAAATAAACTAGGCATCGCCGAACGCTCATTCTCCGCCGAAAGGTAGCGCTAGAGGTCACAACCAGATGCCAAAGTTTCAGCCCGATCCGATAACTTAATCAAACGTTATAAGGGATTTTCTGAAAATTTCAATGGGAAAATGGAGCCCATTCTTGCCCGTTTTCGGTTTCTGGTGCCATAGAGCCCCATGTATTCGAAAACTCCGTCGGCCGCCATTTTCCCATTGAAATTTTCACAAAATCACTTCTAACTTTTTATTAAGTTATCGGATTGGGCTGAAACTTTGTCATCTGGTTGTGACCTCTAGCGCTACCTTGGGTGGAGAATGAGCGTTCGGCGATGCCTAGTTTATTTTTGCGCTAAAAAGACTGTGCAAATTTTCTTTTGTGACACCCTGTGCATCTAAAACGTATATTTCAAGTAAAGTATTCAAAGTAAATGGGAGGTCATGTACTGCATGTAAAGAAGTAAGTACACCGTGTGCAATGTACCTGAAATAAAGTACTAGTATAAATAAAATGTACTTTCAAACCAAACTGCAAGCATTTTTAACACTGTTTTTCGCAATGCCCTTTCATTACCCGATACAGTGTTTTTTTTTTCTTAAATTCCTATGCATTGTTTCTGGCGTAATCAGGGGTGCTCAGTTATTTTCGGAAAGGGCGGCGAATATTGGGTAATGTCAAGTGGCCACAAGTTTGCTGTTTCACTCTCGCTGACGAACTGTTTCACACAATCGACTCAGAAGGCACTTATTGGTTGATAAAGCATCATTTTTGATACGAATTGAACGGTACCAAATTTGACAGATTTACTCTGAGGTCGTAAATTAACTTCCCTCAGAAAGTACCAGAAAAAATACTTCACGTAAAGTACAAGTACATGCTCAGAGAATGTACTTCGGGTATAGTACACGTTTTCTAAACCTATTTGAAGTAGTAATTTAACTTTCATGTACCCAAAGTACTTCTCAGCACTGTTTCCCGTTATACGAACCCCGTACTACACGTATATAAAAACGAGACAAAAGACCAACAACTTGTGCTCTGAGTTCATGCAATGATTTTGTCTACACTCCTTCTTTCTGCATTTTACTAATCGCAAAAGTCCTCTCTGAAGTAATGAATGAAATTAGTCAGATAATAGGCCATATGCGAATTCCTTGCCAGTTATCATCATCATGTCATTAGGAGCCGCCATATTGGGGGGTTTATCACATCTTCCAGTTGTGGACGAGGCGCATCTACATTAATCTCGGTTTCCATGATATTAGGGCAGTTCATTTGTACACTCAACCGGTTGCTGGTTAGTTTCGGTTCAAAGAAGAAAAGAAAGACTGCCGCAAAATTCTGGAAAAGGAATTGCCATCAACGAAGTCGCAACAGTCGTCACCCAAGCAGTGAACTGGGCCATTCAGGTCAATGAACGGTATTTCTCAAAGACGTCTGTGAAGGGTTCCTACTGTACTTGCATCAGGTGATCATATTTTAGTTCTACAACTTCCATTTTGCCGGGACTATTGGGAAACGGGCGAAACCATCGGTACGGGAACCCCCAATATGGAGGAAATCTGATAATTGATCATGAATACACTAGATGGCGCTTCTTTTTGCATATGGTCTATACACTTGGGATACTTCTCTGACTGCAACAAGGTTCAAACAGTGACAAATCAAATCGCGTTTCAACCGGAATAGTGGTGCTGCGCTGGATGCTACCGGTCAGAAGTCAGAAGTCCGATATGATCGGCGCATTACACTCTAAGGAATGTCTGCGCGACTACTTACCCGCAAAACATTCGAAGAGCAAATCTCTGCGATCTACAAAATCAGCTCAGCAAATGATGATGCAGAACATCTGTTTAGACTTCAAAATTAAGTCAGCGCAGTGGCATTACGCCATGCAAGCATGACGCTTTGCTTTGCGTAATGCCACAGCGCAGGGTTCATTTCTAGGTCTAAACGGAAGTTCCGCCTCATCATTCCCTGAACTGATTTCGTAGATCGCAGAGATTGGCTCTTCGAGCGTTTTGCGGGTAAGTAGACGCTCAGGCATTTCTTAGAGTGTAGTAACCCTGTTACTGCGAGTCGGAATGAATTACAAATAAGGTGTCGTACCTTTGGACCTGGGCGTCCTTCCAGACCAATTTCACCAGGTCGTCCTCTGCCTCCAGGTCTGCCTGTGGGACCCTGGTCACCAGAGAGACCGGGGTAGCCTTTCAGTCCTGTCGGACCTTGCTGGGAGTAGCCGTGACTTCCGTGGTCTCCCTTCTCTCCTTGAACTCCGGGACGCCCATCAAATCCAGGTTTTCCCGGGGGTCCTAAAGTTAAAAATAGCGATTGAGTTTATTGAAATTGCAATGACTTAAGAAAAAATAGCGCACCTTTGATTTAATGACGGCATTTTTACAGCTAAGGCAGATTAGACTACTGTCACTTTCGTTAAACGCACTGACGTACGTTTAAGTTAATACTCTAATTATCTCCGTAGATCTGTAATTGCGATACAGTCACTTTTAAATGTCATCAATTTAGTACTTCTGTTGAAAAACAAAGGATTTATTTTTTTGTGGCAATTGTCTCTATTTCAAAGAACTCCAAACACGGTCCCACTCGTTTTATAATTAACACGCTTCACTATTGGGAGGAGCTTTAGGACGCTAAGCTACATTTTCCTACATAAATTTCCGCCGGCTTATGGCGAGGTCTGCTGACAGGACTACAATTATGACGATCTACTTACTGCCTCCAAACAATGGCAGGTAAAGTTCTATCTGAACTTGTCATTTAACAGCTTACTGAAGCTCGCAACTGCGACACATTTCGAGTTTATTTTCTCGTAATCGTACGATATGGCACGTTGCAGCGCCAAATGTCGCAGGAGGGCCGAACTTTGTTTTGCTTACCTGGAGGCCCTTCGAGGCCGTTTCTGCCAGCCTCGCCAGGAGGGCCTGGAGGCCCCGTCGCTTCCAGCAACTGCTCCGGTGTGAAGGGGTTCCGGGATCACCTGTAACATGAGGAGTCTCGATGAAGCGGTTTACAAATCTTTTATTTGTGGCCGATACCCAAAGTTGCAACATTCTACGTAAAGTGAAAATTAATAAACTGACACAGGGTATCAGTTGGGTTCTGTGTTTGGGGGGGGGGGGGGGGAAGGGGGCAATTTTTAGATAAAAAAATGCAATAAATCCTGACCTCATCGCTTGACTTCATTACATATATAAAACCTTTATTTTCGGGGGAAAAAAAAGCTTGTGAAGAAGAAAGCTCCTGCGGAACGGCTTCGAACATTTAGAGTCACCAATTTTACTCTCATTGGAAAAATACCAGAAACGTTTACTCTCTGTATTCTTTAGATACCGACACAGCTCACAAATTGATATCTTTAGGATTTTTCTCGTTTTATTGGTTAGTAAGAACTTTATGGATATACTTAATGCACTTTGGTCTCAACAGATTGTTTGTATTTGCGAAGTGCATAACTAAGACGCCTCTAGAGGTGAGAGATAATACATTCAATACAAAGCCTAATTAACATGTCTATAACCTAACACTAACAAATATTGAATCCAGTTATTACGGCATATAAATTAAAATAAGATCTTTTACGGTAAACAAACAAATCAATCGCCAGACTTTACTGGGTCATGCGTAGGTTGCTGAACAAATAATGGTGACCCCTTACACTAGAGTATAGATGGGTTGATACTGTAGCGACACTCAAAGCCAGCCTACGCCACGAACGACGACGACGAGGCTCAGCTGCCTCTGCAGCGCGAGCAGTTAAAATTCCAGTAGTTCGAATCCAAACGCTGTCCGAGCTGGTTCGTTTCGTCCCAGCTCCAACAATACTACCAGTAACTCTACACTCTAAAAAATGTCTGTGCGTCTACTTTCACGCACAACACTCGAAGAGCCAATCACCGCAACTTACGGAAGCAGCTCAGCGAATGACGAAGCGGAAACATATGTTTAGACCAAAAAACGCAGTCTGAGTTGTGACATTAGGCAATGCAAAACGTCACGCTTGCATTGCTTAATGTCACAACTCAGACTACGTTTTTTGGTCTAAACATATGTTTCGGCATCGTCATTCACTGAGCTGCCTCCTTAAGTTGCGGTGATTAGCTCTCCGAGTGGTGTGCGTGAAAGTAGACGCACATACTGTTTTTAGAGTGTACTTCTTGGCAACAATGGAGCAGCTAATTAAACCCCACATTAATGGTCTGACCTGCTGAGAACTTTTCGTCTGTTGGTTGTTACCTCTTTCTCCCACTTGGCCCGGCACTCCGACCTCTCCGTCATAGCCCGGAGGACCTCGCTGTCCCTTCGTGCCGTCAAAACCGTCTCCAATTGCTCCCTTCTGTCCGGCTAGACCGGGGAAGCCCTCTTGGCCGGCAAAACCAGGAGCTCCGCGGTCACCGTAGTCGCCCTGAAGAAACGCCAACCGATTTTATTATTGGATACATTCAGAGTAATCAGGAAATTTAAGTTGGACACTCGGCGAGAAAGTCGGTATGATCACCGACCACAGAAATTCGCCAGCGCCGAGCTTGGCTTCGGCGCTGGCCAATCGCAGCGCAGCACTGGCCAATCGCGGCAGTCGTCGATCGTCGATTGGGCGATAATTTGAAACAAGAGATGCATCACCGCTCTTTAAATACGGAACAATCACCGATTTATTCTAAAGTGATGGAAAGGTGCTATTGAACTGAGATGAATAATTAAATATGTGTTTAAGAATCGGAATGAACAGTTCACTGCAACCTTTGATAATAAAACTGGGTATGTCATCAGCACCACTCGAAAACTTAGGTTTCGGCTTTCTAGTCACTTCAGCAAATTTCACCAAAATCGACATGCACAGAACATAAAGTCGTGACAGTATCTCAGTTCATCGCCACGTTGAGAAGATTGCTGGCAGACAGCAAAACATTTGCTAAAATAATCAGCAAAAATATTTGCAACATCAGCAGGTGAAGACTGATAACTAGGAGCATTATCTGACCCAACACACAAACAGTTGCTACGACTGGCCTCACGCGTGTGCTGTTTCACACATTTCCAAAATGTTTTTGGTTGACGGTTCAAGCTGTTTTCTATACTATCCTGGTGTAGACGCGTACTACGCTTAAATAGTTTTTGTTTCTTACTAGAGAACGGAATATGCTGAATTTTGCATACCAAAGAAAAAAACCGGACGTTTTAAAAAGTCGGCGAAAATGACATTTTGTCTGTAAACTGACTCGTAACTCCTCAGAAAATCAAATAGGAAGTATCGACGGCTTACTGCAGAATTTAATAATACATCTGCCAAAAACACTTTTTACAACTGGCGTAAGCGTCTCGGTCGCATGATCAACATTAGACATAGAAAGAACACTATCCCAGTCAAAATCTTCAATATGTCTATAGAAACTCAAGTAATCACCTCTAGAAAAGCAGTTATTTGATGATTTACACGACACAGGCGGCTTGTACGGGAGAGAAAACACGAAAAAAGGTAGATGGACAGCATCCATCTGTACAAAGGGACAGATTGATGGTTAACTGTACAATTTTGTGGAGTGAATAAGTGCTAGGGAAATGGGGATTCAGGCTTACAGAACAATATGCAGTCTCAACAAATACATTTTTTGAATTATCAAAGATCGCAACCCTCGCCTAAATGAGGAGTGGATGGTATAAACCAAATCAATTCGCTGACGTCACGTCACTGCGGTGGCGCTGCTGTCGGTGCAGCGCATGCGCAGACGTTTCACTCCTCGCGAATTCTATTTCTGCGTACGTGCAGGGCACACACATGGCGTCGGCAAAGCGGGCTTGTTTGTAAACACCGTGTTGGTGTATATACGAGATTCCTAAAACAGGAAAATATTTATGCTAAAAAAACGCTACAAATCAAGAAAAAAAATTGTTTTTTTGGTGGGGAGATTGTGAAACGGCTATGTTTTATCGTCTGAGCAGCCGAAAAAGCTCTTCTAGAAGAAACTTTCGTCCTCAAGGAACATTTTCGACGTCTTTAAAATTATCACAGGACCCTTAATTCATTCGGTAGTTTGTACAGAATTTATAAACTTGCAATATTGAACTTAAGTTCAATATTGCAAGTTTGCATTCTCAACAAGCGCAATGGTGCTTCAACCCAATCCACAACTCCTCATTAATCTCACGGCATGTTTCGCGTGTACTCTCTTCTTGCGTTCAGACATATTTTGTTTGCATCCCTCGTTTAACTCGATAAATGTACGACTCTGATTCGCGTGGGGTGATGCGCCTGCGCACGCGTAGTGCCGACGGCAGCGCCACCACAGCGGCATACTCAAGAAGCAACACTCACCGGCTCTCCGCCACCACCAGGGATACCCGGCGCTCCGTCTGGGCCTGGCAGGCCCTCTAGACCGGGACTCCCTCGTTGACCGTCGGCACCAGGATCACCCCTCTCTCCCTTAATGGAGTTTGGAGGGTAGTAGTCGATGATCACTTCTCCGGGAAAGCCTTTCTCGCCCTTCAGCCCATTAATGCCGTCTGATCCAGGAAGGCCCTGCGTCGAAATCGGTAGAGCAATGAGGACACCGTCCCGAAACAAATCAACTACCGGCGAAATTGTGATTTTTATGTGTCCGTCCATAGTCCCTGACGCATGGGCTGTGTGACGATTTTAAGGTTGCGAAAATTACCGTTTGTAATTTTTTTTATATCATTCCACGAGGAAACGAAAACATGCATCCTTCTACCGAAATACAGCGATTCCGCTACGTAATCGCGAAAGAAAAATCGGATTATTTGTCGATCTGCCGCCGTGGGTGGCGGTTACAGGAATTGCTGTGTGACGTACTCTGGAGGATGTCGTCTGTAAGTTAGCGATTTGTGCAATTTTGTGCTCAATTTAAGTGTCTTTTTTTTAAAGAAAGCTTGTCGTGTGAACATAGAGCGATGCTTGAAAAGTCTAGTATTATCCCTAAAATGTATTAAATTGTCTGGGCGCCATCTACCGGAAGTGAAAAAAACCATGCCCCCTGCGAAGTAACCCTCCCGTTCCTGGGTTCATTTGCGCTGCATCTCAGACATCATCTTGTTTACGCGTGCGTGGGAGCGCACTAACGATGACGAAAAAGAAGTATCCTGAGCCAACGCGAAAGTGATGATTGAACTGCTTGATCTACCCAACGACCTTCCGATGTCCCGTTCTGTGCCAAGAGCACGCCTTGCGTAAATATTTGTGCATAGAATAGAGCTCCATCAACGTCTCAAGTAATGTCTAGAAGTCTGGTTTGTTCGAGGAGAAGAGTCTGAACTTTTATTTCCTCGTGTTTCTCAACGTACGATCGTATCGTCCACCGCGATCACGGGCGATGCCTCCAGGGTGCGGTGTACAATGCCCGAACCCGAGTCCCCTGTTCGTAAACCAAAATCTCCTCTAGCACCGTCTACCGTGCGAGAAACCCCTCAGGCGGTGCGTGGTATGAAAGACCAACACGACATGACGCCGCGTTGGCCAAGAACACGGTTGACAAGGTGCTCAGAATCACAGGAAGAGCGCTGGAGGACCAAAAAGCAGAGGTCACAGAGCTGATCCGGAAGTGACGTGATCCCCCAGTGACCTCACTGCACACGTGGCTCGGAAGTACTTTGTCTCCGATGCAGAAGTTGAAAGGCGCCAAAAACTTCCATCTTTGCCAATCATTAAAAAAAAAAAAAAAAACACTGGCGCATGGAAGTAGAAATGGTTTTCTGTTCTTGGATCTAGAAATGACCGAGGCCACTTCCCACAGTTATTTGGCCGAAATTCTAAAATCAGTGAACCACCCCTTCAAGAAGCGCAGAGCGTGGCGTTTTTTCTCCGCAGCCAATTAGGTCGCGACATTCGCCGATAACAACGCAGAAGTGTCAATCACGTAGCAGAGAGGGGGACAAAATAAGCCATAGCCCGCGTTTCGGAGGCTTCCAGTGACCACAGTGCATTTCTTAAAGGTGGATTCTGCCCAGGCTCTCGAAATACTCATGCTAGTAAATCCATTGTAATACCGACATACTTTTTAACAAAACGAGGTGCGGCCGAGTTCTACGCTGCGCCACGAAGCAATATAAGACGCTTCAGGATAGCGTTACCACCGGTTCCCAGTGTCATTTGGGAGTGTAAAATATTTCACTCATTTTATAATTTTCTAGATATCGTTATTTATCCGCGCTTCTAGAAGGTAATTACCATTCGTACATGTGTCACTGTAGGAAATATTATAGATCGTAATGCTGCGAGGGTAGTGTAAGGTTGAGCGGAATTTTTGTCGATAAGAATTTGCTGAACAAGTGTACCGCGATAAACTTGTAAAAACGTCAACGTTATCTTTTTTATATATATTCTTTGCGGAGATTTATGTATTTGATGCATGCGCGGCAGTTTCATCTACCATGGTGGCGAGAAATGTGCCTGTGGTTGCGAAGCAGTGATACAAAAAAAAAAAATTCGAGTGAAGGATAAAATTAAACCAGCTGAAATTTTGAGATTCCGAGCACAGCATAGGAAACAATCAATGTCACGGACAAAAGTGAAAAAAAAAAGAAGTGTCAACGGTTTGGCGTAGGGCAACAGCCGGTAACAAATGAATCCGGACGTACACGTTCGTGTGACTTCAGTCACACAGCCCAGTCCTTTCAACGACCAAAGGAATCAGGAGCAGCCAAGAACGAAGAACGATGGCAGGGGTGTCTGGATCCGCACGGGGAATACTTTGAAAAACCAGCCTAATCTTGTGCTTGTTGAATATTGCATTTCCTCTGTAGGAATAATAGTCTCTGTTAATCTTAAAAGGACACTGACACCAACCCCCCCCCCCCCCCTCAAAAAAGAAAGTTAAATTTTTTGCCAGGCGATTGATTATGGTGCCCGAAGACTACCCGATCAATATTTTGCTACAGCATAACATGTATTTTTAATAAAGCCAGAAAACGCAGCTGCTCGAAACCGAAACTGAAACTGGACTGGGGAGAAGAACAAATATAGAGGAGGAGGAAGTTACCGGGAATCACGTGACTGTGCAAAATAAAAAAATAAAAAACGCATATGCAGTTTTTTTTTTTTTAAGCCACAAAAATGGGTATCATAGTTTTTGTGTATCTTTAGTATTGATTGCGTGCCTTTGATGACCCGCGACTTTGATTAGCTTTGGTAGTTGTGTCCAAACCATAGAAAGCGGCACGTGACCACGGAGAAGAGAGTGAGCGCGACTCCAACCTGCCAGATCTCGATCGGCGGTTTTAGGGTGGAAAGACAACGAATTTCGAGCCGAAAATTGTGTTCTGGGTAGTTGGGCCCCCATATGTCATGTACAAATAGAAACCTTGGAGAGTGTAAATACCCTGTCAGTGTCCCTTTAAAGAACTCCTGTATTTTTATACGTATCTTGCAGCGCTCTGCATTTAAGAAATCATTCTTACGGGGAAGCCTTGGAGACCGGGCCTTCCCTGGTAACCGGATTCTCCCTTGGTTCCTGGTGGGCCCATACTTCCAGTGAATCCTGGCGAGCCTTCCGATCCTGCGTCAAAACAAAAGGAATTCATTAGGTCGCGGAATGATGTGAAAAAACAAAAAAACACTTAAATATAAGGCTGCTTTTTACTTCATATTAGTCGACTGACAAACCAAAAACGACAAACGAGGGTAAAGCCTCGTTAAAATGCAGAGCTAGCCGCACCTAACATTTTACGAAA
Organism: Ixodes ricinus; assembly: GCA_037355805.1. NCBI lineage: Eukaryota > Metazoa > Arthropoda > Arachnida > Ixodida > Ixodidae > Ixodes > Ixodes ricinus. Next base: position 196,762 of record JAZHYW010006929.1, read on the forward strand.
TTAAAAACGGCGGTGTATAAATTTGCTTTAGAAACAACACAACCAGGCACGCAGCCAGGGGGGGGGAGAGGCATAGGGCCTGCCCCCCCCCCCCCCCCGAAATCTTCCATTTTGCTGGGTCCTCCTCTCCTCCCCCCCCCCCCGCCCCCTCATACAGCATACGTGCCTGAACACAACCAGGCCTTAGGCGCTTACACCGAGCTGACTTCATTCGTTCAGTGAACAGGAGTCTTAAATTAAGAAAATCAATAATTTGGCCATGCTTCACGTTCCTTTCTCTGTTCGTGACTGCTACATTGCGTGAACATGTCTCGACTTTTTTTTTATGACGTCTGATGCCTCTTTGGCACATGAGTTCCAGAATAGTCAATATTAGATTACAAAAGGCATAGTATTACATGTGCCCCATCGAAGAGTATTGCAACACGAATCTACTGCCGAAATTCATTTTCAGGAACACGCAGTAGTCCAATATTGCGGTAGTGTGGTGCAATATTGCGGTAGTGCAGCCTTTGTATTATGGGAGGGCAATAAAGATTATTGTTAGTATTATTATATATCGGCGAAGGGAAACAGAAAAAAAAATTGTTTAGCTTCGGGACAAATTTAATGTGGTATTACACACGCACGGAGGTGTTACACTATTCGCGACTCCAGCGACCTATAGCGGGCGCCACCGCCAAACAATCATGGCGGCTGGGGTCAAGGTCGTGTTGGCTCAGCCCGGCCACCTGAACGGGTGGCGCATTCAATTTAACAAAGTTGCTTTTGTTTAATGCCCAATTTTATAAGTATTTGAACTGAGACGATTAAGTGTAGCCGGTGCACATAAACTTGCAGAGCAGTTTTGCTTTCACGGTGTTTTTTGTTCTTTTCATGTCAAACTTTCGTTTCGGAGATTTCGTTCAAAACCGAAACTATAGGCTACGGAGAGACGGTAATAGACTCTAATCAGTTTTGATAATCTAAGGAAAGCGGCGGTGACTACAGAATTGTACCGCCGAGAGTAAGTTTCAGCTAACTCGCATGCCTCGACCATGCGACTTATCTGTCCGCGAAATCGAGCTTTTGCGGGGATCCGCGTTTAAGAAACAGCTCCAGTCGTCTGCTCGGTCAACAACACAGGCTGCAGGAAAATTACGAAAATTGAGCAAGCGCTTCTTGAGCCCAGGAGCATGTTAACCGGCTGGCGCCCCACTAAGCAGCTGATACTCGTATTTCAATTCAGGTTTTAGTAGCAATCAAGAAGTCATTTTGGCGAGCGGGTTATGTATTATATTACGTACTATTTCCCACTAAAGCGATATTAGTATATTCTTCGGGTAGAAATATGAGCTTAGTTGACTACTTATTAAGTGAACTGCTGAAAAAAGTATCAGCCAAATGGTTCTAGCCGGTAGCACGGAGACGAACGCGGACAAACTGAAGAGAGCCTTCATCGGAGATTCACGCAGAACCTCTCTGCATTGAACTTCACTTCGAATCCTGAACGGAGAAAATGAGAATTTTTTGTGGCCGGTCAGCCTGAGCAATGTAGACATATATTGCTGCTGGCTTCGACGGGGGTATAATATAAATATTAGAGGCGCGATAGATCATAATGCCGTGACAGCTTCTAACTTTGCGAGACGCGTCCCCCACCTTTTGAAAGCAGATAATTTCCCTCATTAATCGTATGCAGCGAGCAGGTTTTCCTGAATCAAGTAATTGCGAAATCAGCCCAACCCCTTCAGTGTAATCCAGAGGCTTTTTCGGGGAGAGGCAGCCAAGATGAATAGCCAACGCACCGACCGGCGTGGGTGGCTCAAACTTGAAGCTAATCGAACACAACCAAACTCAAGAAAAGCAGCTATCGAACCTTCCCATTCACTTGACTGCAACATTGGTGTTCCCTCCAGTGAAACACCTCGTCTGTCGTCCTCAGTCCACTGTTCTACATCCTTATAAAGAAACAACTTATCAGTTACCAAGTAGTCCTCACTTTGAATGTGATTCGAGACAGAAGAGAAATCAAAACGTTTTTCCGTGATTCCTCCCCATCCAAGAAATCGAAAGCACGCGACCGTGTGTTGTGGAGTAAACGGGCTTTCAAACACGTGATGGAAGGAAACAATCTACTGAGGCTTCACCACGCTAATGAACACTCAGGCAAACTTAAGAAATTCTCGGACCTTCGTCAAATTACATTGTTTGCCACCGCGCCGACAACACGTGTCCGCGAAAGCCACCAGAGACGCGGAGGGGCGCAAAGCGACCTGGTCCGGCTGGTTCCCGGTTTTCCCGCTTGGTGGCGTCCGTTTTGCTGGAGTCGCGAATACAGGCAGCATGCAGTAATTTAGAGCGGTGACAGTTTGAAATGTCACAGTTTTCGGGCAATTCAAATCATCACGGGCATAATGAAACCAACGTGTCACACGTTTTATTCAGCGTGACGATTTGTGAAATGCGTCTTAGATCATGTGCAGTATTACTGAAGCGAGACTTACGCATCATAATTTGGAGCTAAAATATCAACTGGTTTAGTCCGCAGTGTGCCCTGGGTCCTGGGCATCTTAATATTGCTCCCTAACCAATGAGACTGGTGCATTAGCCGCTAAGAGAGCCGAAAAACGCGTTAAGAAGCAAGAAGCGTAAACATGAATTTCTTAATTTGTCAGCGACTGCAATACCGTCAAAGACGATATCGCAGTCACCGAATCAGATGAATTTTTTGTATTTTTTTTTGTTTTCAAGGGTTGACGCAATATGTGCTTGTTCCTCCGAAGTCTCTCGAAATATTCTTGTAAAGAGCGATTTTCTCTGCGTACGCTTCACTTCGATTTCGATGTTATCAATCGTCAGTCTTATTTTATTTTTAATCGAAGCGGCCCAAGTGAAAATGCATTCCCCTAAATAATGTCTTTCTTTTTCCGCACAGTTTTTTTATTAAATTCTTAATTCGAGATGTACGAAATATACTATATCGTTTTGCATTCGTAGTTTTGCTTTCAATGGAAATATGTCCATTTTCAAATTTCTGAATTTCTGAATTTAAGAAAATAATAAACCTAGCGGCTTGGTTTTCAATTGATTGGATAATGTGCGATTGTGATAAATGTTCAGGATGCCTATTGCTTTCCTTAAAGGGCTAGCTCAGGCAGGCCGATGGGGATACGGGGAACGCGGAATCCGAGACGGGCCCCGACATCGCCATGTCGGAACAAGTCCCATATCTGAGACGAGGCAGTATTCCCCTGTGGACGGCTCTCTCTCGATCTTCTCGGATGACTTGGCACCAGCACACACTTCGAGACCTCGATGTTTGAACGCGTCCGCGCCCCCGGGAGGGAACCTACTCGCGTCAAACACGGGCACGTCCATTTAGTGCAGGCTACGAAAGCCGGCGCCAAACAATGGCCGGGAACTCTCGTCGTGGATTCCTTGTTCCACGAAGCTCTTTTGAGGCTATTGCCCAGTTCGTGAATCTGCCTATTGCGGCAACGCAGAATCCGACCGGTCACCCTGTCACATTGAGGCAGCGCCGATCCTTCGGACATTATCGAGGACAAACGTTTTGGCATTGATGTCAATAAATGCGTCGTTCTACGGAACCACATACATACCGTGTTTCTACGTGATAACCCCTCAAAAGGAGGAACCCTAGTTTTACCCTCGGGGTTTCAAGATGTCGAAAGTTCACTGGCACGCCAGCATGTTCTCTATTATAATCAGACACGACATAAGAAAGACAGTGCGAGGGGGAAAAGTGCACGCACGAAAAAGCCATGGAAAAAAAGGGGATCGCTCCTCTCCCCTTTAGTTTTCCTAGTTTCCGCCGTTTTCCCCCTCGCATTGTCTTTCTTACGTTGTATCTGCTCATAGTTCAACCTAGTCGACCTGCACGCTGCACGTGTTTAGCTTGAGCACAAAACTATTCCAACGAATCGACAAATAGTAGCGGTATATTTTGAAGAACTTATGCGGCAGCGTGTGCGAGCCCGCCCTTTCTAACTGCTCTATATAGTCACTGTCTGCTCAACAAACGCAGGGTGTGGCCTATTATGATCGCGCTTCTTGCTTCGTGATTCGTTCTTCCATGCTTTTACCGGGTAACACTGCAATCTGATTGGTTGCGGTGCCAAAATAAGATGGTCGTCCCGACCATCTTATTAATGCATCGCCCTGCGTTTCTCGAGTTGTCATTGAACGAGCGGCACTGACGTCACGCGAGCTGCGAGTCAAGGTGCTGCTGTACGGGCGCATGCGCAGAACGTTTCTTCACTTGGAGCGCATGAGACCCTGGAGCACGGCCTGCGCAGTGCTCCAACACCTGGTGTGGGCAAACGAGGAGCGTGTTTGGAGGCATTCCTTATGGTCGTCCCCCGACGAAGGAGTTGGTGTAGCGCAGAAGAAGTTACCTGGTCTGCCGTCCTCTCCTCGGTCGCCGCGCTTTCCGGGGATTCCGGGTGGACAGGTGCCGCAGTCGTCGCCTCTGGGCCCAGGGAAGCCGTCCTCTCCGTCCCTTCCGGGACGCCCTGGAGCGCCGGGCTCTCCCTGCTCTCCCGGAAGACCCATGGGACCGACGGGACCCACCTGTCGTACGCCTCTACCGGGGGTTCCTTTCTCGCCTGAAACGAAACAACGCCGTTGGTGACAGCGAGGAGCCACCGTCTTCGAGGGACTGAACGCTCTGTTCACCGAACACAGAGCTTCACCGTTAGGTCCCCGCTTGGGGTTCCCCAAGATACTTGGCGGACCTCGTTTCTAAAACTCTCTAATAGAGAGTTGTTTTACAATAGCGGGCCTCAGCGCTCTGGGTCACTCAAACAGCATGGCGTGTCGCACTGCGCATGTGCAAAGTGACGCCCAGCTCTCTACTAGCTCGCGAAATGTATGGAGCTTCAGACTGTGGGTAGATTGACAACGGCACGCGGATATGTCACAAAGAGGCCGAAAAAGGTCCATATCATCGCTTCCTCAGGCGCGTTTGATCGATAGGCACTGTTGCATGGTCGTAGCAGTCGTGTGATAACGTACACTGCGCGACACTATTAGCGCGAAAAAGGCATCGTCATTTCTGTTTTTTGACTTTTGATCAGATAGTTTATTGACGGGTGCTAAACTTTACCGCCGTGGTTACTGCCCTGAATGAGTACTTTCCACAACACCACTCATTTTATGGCTGTGGTTAAACTTTAGGTAACAAAAAACAAAAAACTTGCGATCGTTTAGTTCGCATTAACAGTGTCGTGGTGTGTACGAATGCATAAAATGAAGGGTGTGAAAAAGAAGTCATATCTGAGGTAAATAATTTTGATAACGTGTTTTGCGCATCGACTCTAACAAAAAAGATGAAAAGAGGCCAGGCAAAACATTCTTTTATCTTACAGGTACAAGTCAGTCAATCCTTGAAAGCGAGAAATGGTTTGCGCCATAAATGTAAAACCTGCGGTAACCATGGTATCTGCAACGTCACATTCTTTGCCTTTGCAACACGAAATAAAAGCTTATTCCAAGCCTCAGAGTGGTAGTTAGCTTTTTGCCTATAGGGTACGCGGTGACGGCGACTGATGTGTCCGCCGCTTTGCGGCGTACTCTTGTCGAGATTCAGCGTAATTGCCGCTCTGGGGCGTTTGAGTCGGGTTTCCTCTAATGATGACATCATGCGCAGGTCTAGCCTTCTAGCTGGTATGCGGACAGCAAGGCCTCTGATTCTTGTGCAGGAGATGCTGTGACGTCAAAACGACGCCGAGTTCTGATTGGCTTTGAAACCTCAAGGCATCTAGCATTGAGGTACTCCCCACTATCCTTTCAATCAAAGCCAATCGGAGCTCGGCGTCGTTCTGGCGTCACCGCAACTCCTGCGCAAGAAGCAGACGACTCGCTGTCCGCATTGGCACAAGCCTTACCTGGTTCTCCGGGGTCTCCACGTACTCCCGGTAGCCCGGGCCTTCCGTCCCTTCCGGGCCTTCCGTCTTCTCCGGGAGGTCCCATGACGTTAAGGCCCTGCTGACCCTTCTCCCCAGGGGGACCCTGAGGCCCCTGAGGTCCCTCACGCCCCCGATCTCCGGGCAGGCCGGGGAAACCTAATAAAGGAAAAAAAGGAAACATTAGAAATATACACCACAGAATCGGCAATATCCCAGCAATTTTTAGAAGTTCTTAGTCAGAAAGACAAACGAGGCAATTTCAGTGATAATAAAAAAGCTTTAATAGGCTCTTGTCAAAACACCAGCAAGTAACATTGGAGGTCGCCATTTCTTGGGCACGGAGCGTGCTATGCGGGGAGCAAGTCGTCTGCTTCTTGCGCAGGAGTTGAGGTGACGTCAGAACGGCGACGAGCTCTGATTGGCTTTCATTGAAAGAATAGTGGGTAGACCCCAAGGCAGCTTGCCTTGAGGTCTAGCCACTATCCTTCAATCAGAGCCAATCAGAACTCGGCGTTCTAGACGTCACAACAACCACTGCAAAAGAAGCAGACGAACTTGCGCTCCGCATTGGATCCGATTTCACGTCGAAAGTTGACGCAGCCCTCCGGTTAAACATAGGCTCCGAGTGTGCGCCCAAACAATTTCGAACCCGGATATTTGTCGCAGCAGCTAGCATATGGCGCGCACTTTTCGAAAGGATTTATTGGGATCTATAGGGACGAACGCTTGAATGTAGTACTGGAAAAATGGCCTCATTGGGAACAAATTGTGCATGTTGGTCCATATTTTAAACGCGAGGACAATAACTGAAACTAAAGCCTTGTTCCTTAGTGTGTTAGTTAGAATGGTCAATCTTTTTCTTTTCTTTTTCTTATTTTGTTTGGTGTGTACGTCTCTTGGTCATGGGCCTATTTAAGTGTAATTCGGCCTAATAAGACTTCAGCTGTGTTTGGAGCTTTGTGTTGTCCGTCCCGTTTCTCCCCCGATCCCGATCAAGACAGTAAGTTCGTTTCCCAATCTTCAAAACTAGTGTGATACTTTTTTTTTTTAGAAGGTTAGCGAACAATATTATAGTGGCTGCGCAGTTTTGCCTGGTTTGAACTTTTGAAGCGCGTAAGAAATGCCAAGTTATTAGTTTGGAGACATATGACTGACTGCTTTCTTATGGTGCGGGTGCGATCAAAGCCGATATGGACGTTATAAGCCGGACGACTCATGAAGTGGTGTACGTACATCACTGTTTCCTCGCGCTATAAACGTCGCTAACATTGCTAGGTGTAATGGTTTATTTTTAAAGCTCTTATAAACATTTGGACGCCTCTCAACTTCTGTGCGGACTTCCAAGTACGCCTGTTCGACTTCTTAGCGATAGTAATTCAAAGAAACAACAAAAACTGTCAGTAAACATCAACGGACCGATAGTTAATACCACAAAGACTTTGCCAATTACAATATAGTTTTTTTCGGTTCTAGATAGGGTGATACCGAAATAAATGGAAATCAAGTAACATCACTGTGCGCGACTACCGGAAAGCTCAGACAGTGTCACCGCCTGGAGAATCTTGCATTCTAATATGCTGCACTATGCTGGGGAGCAGCAGGAAGAGGGCACTCAAGGGCATGATGCGATGCCTGAACATGTACGCCCTCCGCAGCTCGCCATTGGTTAATCCTAGTACATCTTTTTACACTGCGCGGCAGAGTTAAGTTCTCAATATTTGTTCAGAGCTTCGACCTATCTCGTTAAGAAGCGCTATGAAAGTAGGATTCTCCAATGTATAAAATGGTACAGTGAGTTCGTCAAGCTCTATTAAGACCGCATTTTTTCTTTCAATCATCATCACTGGCAGATCATCATTTTCATTGCCATTTTTAATAAAATGTATGGACCAAGCAAAACGAAGATGTGTTACTACATGGTCACACTGCATGCACTGCACACATTTTTATTTGCTTATAGTCCCACAAAACGATCAAAAGAAAAATCAAGACCATTGCCACTCTATTATGAACAAATATTTGGGATGGTAAAGACACATCTTCAGCTTTATTTTCTGTTTTCTGTTGCATGCACAGCTAGAAGGTCTAACAAGTATCTAAGTTCTCCCTCAGGAATCAGTGATCTATACCCTGTCCACGCCCCTTTAATTGTCCAAAGTGATAGCTGTTAGTCAATTCAGGAACTCAGTAACACCCGTAAAGTAACAAGAATGACTTACCGTCTTCTCCCGGCTCGCCTTTGATGGCAATACCACGCGGTCCGGGCGCACCTGGCTCTCCAGGGACACCAGGCTCGCCTGTAGGGCCCCGGTATCCCATACCACCGCGTGGTCCCGGGTTTCCTGCAATGTGACCAGGAGATGTTCTAGCACCTCACTCGTAACGGGAGTGGCTTTGTCTCATGTAAGACGTGAATGTGTAGGCGATGTGTCTTGCGCGTTTAAAGTCGCAGAGACAGGTTAAGAATTCAGTGAAAGCTCCACCTTCAGCACGCGTTCGTTGCCTTCCTCCCGGCTCTTTAGCGCGTGCGACAAGTCTCATTAAAGGCAGAAAAATCGCATAAGAGCCGAAGCATATACAGAACTATTTATTTTTCACTGACTATAAATGATTACACTCGGATACAACAAAATAAAACCGGAGACATGGAAACAAAAAGGACGTACAGATACACCGTTTCGGTCATATTACGTCCTCTTTGTTTCCGCGTCTCCGGTTTTATTAGGTTGCCTAATATCCACCAGCCCACCTGCGTCCTCAATTTTCTGACGCTAAAAACATCAATACCCTAGCTTTTTTCTTTCTTTTTTTTAACTTTTTGGCAGTGCGTTGCATTGTTTTTCCTATGATCGTTTGCCGATTTACCAATATATCTGTCGCGATGCCCTGGGGATTATGTGGTTTATTCTTTAACAAGGAAGAAAACGTCATGTAAAAGTATGAACCAATCTTAACTTTTTATAATGGAACGCGGGAAACTGCAAATACCAATTGGTAGTCAGGCATCAATGATTACCTTATAAACTGGAATATAGGTCGAACCGAATATAGGTCGACCCCTTAATTTACAAGTTGCAAAAAGCGAAAAAAGATTTTATGGCAAGAAAATGCCACCTTACCTTGGTAACAAAATTGTCCAAGTATTCGGAAAGACAAGAAAACACGCCACATTTATTTGTTTCGCACTCAATAAAACAGGAAGTACGAGATCATTACAACTCAGATTCCTCAGAACCTTCGTCCGACGACGAGTTCACTCATGCAATTCAAAGGGACGATGCCGTCCTTTGAATTGCGGCCTCGAGAGCTCGGAGGCACGAGCGACCTCGACGGCTTTCTTACGGATGCACTGCGATGTCGCAGGTAGCGATCTGGCACGCAGATCCCGAATAAAATTTGCCATCTTTGTTTCCAATTCGGGGTACACCGCAGTCCTTCCACGAAATTGAGTTTTCTTCGCCTTGCTGCACGCCGCCAGTTTTTGTCTCTGGCCTCGCCAGTGGCGTATGCTTTTCTCCGATACACCGAACTCGCGCTGCGCTGCAAGATTCCCGTGGATCTCTGCCTAGGCGATTGCCTTCATCTTGAAGACTACCGTGAACTGTCTTCTACTTCCGCTCATTATCGCTCCGGGAGCGGCAACGGTAGATGTAACGAACCAAGGAGCACAAGTGAAAGTGAATCGTGACCATCGTGACAAGTAAACGAGTGCTAGGCCATTGCAAAGAAAAACAAAATGGCGGCTTCAGATTATTTTTGTTTTTCCGCTAATGACCGTTATATAAGACGAGGGTCGACTTTTTCAGGTCCAATTTCAAAAATAAATTCGACCTATATTCTGGTTTATACGGTAGGTGACAAGGTAAGCCGTCCTTCTCGGAGTAAGTCAAGTACCATCAAATCCTGGTGGCCCTTGGTCTCCTGGTTCTCCTTGCGGACCTCTCGGTCCTGGTACACTTTCGGCAGATTCAATGTAAGGCCCAGGTGGTCCCTACAAAATGCAACAAATATTAATGCGTGTGACAATATATGATTTTGTATTGTTCCAAAAGAAGAACTGTCAAAGAAGAAAGTGCCATTATTGCTCTGAACTCACCGGTGGTCCTTGCTGTCCTGGTCTGCCAGGCCTTCCAGGGTCTCCAGAAAAGCCCTAGCATGGTTTTAGTCACATGTTTTAGTCACGCGTTTCGAGCGTATTGGAAAATCATTTAAGCCTAAATGATAATGTTTCCGTTGCACCTTAACGTAATACATCCGACGGAGACAAAACACTTCGAAGTCACATGTTTCATTTCACGGTTAGGGGTAGGACCTTATTCACTACCGATAGTCTATTGGGGACACTGACATCGTAAGAAACGCAGGGCGCCTTGAGTCTAAAGCATCACATTATCACTCCGCAAAGACATTGAAAATAAAAATCATAGGCCTATTTACATCTTTTTTTATCACGCAAAATAAATATATTTTTGGGCAATAATGACGCCTTTAGCCGCAATTAAGTTGGATGTAGCCCACGCTAGACCCCGACCAGGTACGCAGCTAGCTACACTCCATTTCTTGGCTCTCATTGGTTGGAGAGATGATTGATGTGTGGAATGTCCGTTGCAAACTTGTTTCTCAGTGCCGCAGTAGTTCGACTTTTTTATGTTTGAGAAACAATCTATATAGATAGAGTAATTATTGTTTTAAAAAAATATCACGAGATCGTCTTTTCCGCATTTGTTTCAAAAGATAAAAAAACATGGCTGCCGACGTTTCCGACAAGCGTCGCTCTTGCACCGCGAAGGTCGTTGAGCTCGAGTGTTTTTATGAGTGCGAGTCGTATCGCTTTCACCGAGGTGTTTAGATGAAGACATCCTCAAAGGATGTAGTTCGCAGCAAATAACTGTCGCGACTACGCGCCTTCGGAGGCGCTGCGCGGGTGTTTGTTCTATAAGCACGACTAGAGTAAGCCTAGCGTCCCATGTCAGCTATATTTGCTTGCCCTGGCTTGATTTGTTCGTTCAAGTGTTTTGATGTTAAATAAATGTGTCAGTTACCGTAAAAGCGGCCCGCTACTCTGAGAATCGTGCAAACGTCGGGATTGCGGCCATGGTTTTAGTCCTGAGAGGCAACCTACACAAGTAGGAAATTGCAAGCCGTTTTGCTGAAAGGAATCAATGTTCTCCTCGCATCATGTCTGTGTAAGTATGTTTCCGTTATTTAGCTTTGGAAGGCCCTTGGCTCTCAAGTTCTTAGCAGTGCACGCGGCTTGGTAAAGCGGATATTGTTAGGTCACGTTTTAATTGTTCGCCTTGACGCTCACCCACCTTGCTCGAAGACGCTATACAAGAAAACTAGACAGAAGAACTGCAAAGACTGCATATTTGTTTTGTGGATATTTTTAGTACTCCCGGTCGCTTCTTAACGCACATCGATAGACGCTGAGAGAGGCTTGTATTGAATCGTGGCTGGTGCATGACGGAACGCTAGGACGCTGGTTTCACGGTCCTGTCTTACGATCTTTGCAGATGGTTGTAGACGCGGGCTGAAAAGCAGGCGGACACAAGCGAAGGCGGACGCGGACGCGCTGCTTTCGTGGCCGCGTCTTAGGGGCGTTGCAGACGATGATAAACGGTGTTAGAATCGCAGAAGATGCCGGGGCTTCCGCGCCACTGCTCCCACGACTAGCAGGTGGTGCCAGACGCTAGACCAGGGGTGGCTGGGCTGACCCGGCCTAAGAGACGCAAACGAAACCTACTAAACTTCTAAGAGCCGGGGGGGGGGGGCAAAATTAAATTTTGTTCAGAGTCTGACTGTACGTATGAGTGCACAAGGCTGTACGACAGTACTTATGGGGGTACAAGGCTGCCAAACCACGAGCCGTACTTTACTCTGCCTGAAATCCCTTCTTTTTTTCCTGGGAAAAGCAGAAAGAGGCGGGGGGGGGGGTGCCCTTACGAGGAATCCGCGAGCCGCACTTGGACCAGCAAAGTGCCGCATGCGGCTCGCGAGCCGCGGTTTGGCCACCCCTGCGCTAAACTATAGGCGCACCGGACGTCGCGACAGGGAGGCACTAGGCTTGCGACCATGTTCGGCCGAGCAGCCAGACCAATCCAGTATTAAAGGGCGGGGCCACTGATCGGTGGGCGGGGCTTAGAGTGGGCCGTGACCTCCACTTAAATTTCAGCTAACGGCGTAAATATTGCGCGAAATTTTTTTTTCTGTTTTAATAATTACAAATATTACGTGTCCTGCCTAGGCCCTTTTAACTTTTTTTTTCTCATTTCATTGTCTTTTAAGTTATCAGTGACTGTAGGATAAAAACAAGAGAGGGCTGGCGGCGTGCATGATTAACCTATTTATTGTCTACACATTTTGTTATAACAGGGTGTTTTTAGATTAAAGACTAGTTTAGAAAAGTCTGAAATAAAGAAATTAGTCATTTTGATAGCGTTACTGCGGCGCACTTCAGAAAGTGATTTTGACATAAAAGTTCATAGTCAATTATCTCAACTTTTTCTAACAACTTTTAATATATTTTTTAGTCCGCTCCTTCGAAGCAGGGGTATCAACATACGGCCCGCGGGCCGGATCCGGCTCGCGGGCACTCCCTGTGCGGCCCGCGGACATGACACTGCAAGATATGCTCAAGACGGCAACCAGTGCGATGATGCCAGATATTGAAAACCTGTCTGCCAGTTATTAAAAACCTGCGTAGTTCCCGATAAACTTTTTTTTTGGCCCGCGTCATTTTTCAGTAGTGCAGTCCTACTCTAAGGGATACTTTCGTGGCTACATTGAAAACATTGAAAAATCCGCCTGGTCTGGGTATCGAACCCGGGACCTCTGGAGAGGTCCCGGGTTCGATACCCGGATTAGGCGGATTTTTTCGGTCGCGCACCAGTCACCTAGCTGTGTTTGGAGATTTGTGTTCGTCCTTTGTCCCTCTCGTTCCCCTTCTCCAGGGATTATTTTCGTCATTCTTGTCCAGCTCGCTTGCACCTTTGCATTTAATTGCATTATAATCATTGAAGACTTGTTTCATGTGACGTAGCATGTTAAACTCGTTCTACCTTGACACCAATCATTCCGTCTTGTCCGGTGAATCCTGGTTCTCCCTTCTGGCCCTTGTCTCCAAAATCGCCTTCTGGTCCCGGCTTCCCTCGTTTGCCCTACGACCAAAGCAAAGCACGTGTAAGAGACCCCCGTGAACATGATCGATCGTCTTATCTCAGTTTGCAAGTCTCATTACATCGAAAAGGTTGTTATACAACAATTAATCGTTCATTAACAAAGTCCTTCGACATATGTTTGCGCTTTCCGGTTGATAAAGGGTGGTTACGGTAGATGTTACGCTGTAAAACGATCCTGAAAAATCGGCGTCTGCACGTCGAAAGCTCTAACTTTCACCAAATGTGCATTAAGCTGGTCACGTTTACCTCGTAATATATAACAACGTAATCCCCGTCCTGTTAAAAAAAAAAAAAAACTGAAACCAAGAAACTTGTCAAAGTCGACGGCAGACGTGTTCGCAGACGATTTATTTAACAATGAATGTAAGTTATGGCGCAGTCTCTAAAGGCGCAGCGAGCGAAAAACACACTCTGTTGGTCGCTCTTTGCGACTTTCGGGGATGGTGCCTCAAGTTACATTCATCGCTTTCTCGGTCGTCTGCGAACAGGGGGTCCGTTGTCTTTGGCAAGTTTGCTAATCTAAATTTTCACTAAAAAAAAAGTATTGGCTTAAAATTTCACCAGCTAAATTGCACCTCTTCAGTGCACATTCGGTGAAAGTTTGAGATTTCTATATGCAGAAAGCGATTTTTTCTGGCTTATTTTACAGCGTACGATTAACTGTACCAACCCTATAGTTTCATGCAGCTACCCAACTGCTCTTTTCCAGACTCCCTGAGGAGTTTTTGTGCTGCTTTAACGTCTGAG